>PNEQ01008219.1:0-16416 GCA_003012365.1 Medauroidea extradentata
TCTGACAGGACTGTTGGAGAGTGCTGGTAGAGTTGTGAGGGTGTTATTCGATGGTCGGTGCGAGGGCGTAGGGGTGGTGTGATTAGCACAAGTAGTATGAATATGAAATTGTACATCTGTTTCTTCGATGGGGTGGTGTATGCCATGTTTGAAAATAGTCGAAGAGTCTTGCATATGTAACTGTCCTGATAAATATATTGTTTTCAAAACGATTTTATCGGAAATTGAAGGAAATGTAGCTAATTCGGTAGGAGTGTGAGTGTAGACGATGAAGTTCTGTAGGAAATAATGTCAGTGTAGGTATAATAAAAATATTTACCAAAAAGTTTTTTTAATAATAGATTGATTTTATTGGGAATCGATCGAATATAGCTAAGAAATAAGTCATGTTTAAGTAGTATTCATTAATGGTATTCAAATAAAGTTTTGAAATTATTATTATAATGTTAAACAAACGATAATTTTGAAAGTCTTGAACAATACTTAGTCTCAATCGATCGTTGTTACTACTTACGGTCGTCTAGCTGCTATGTGAAGACATTGGTGACATGCTGTGTAGTGAGAATTATAAAGGAAATAATGATTAGACGATGGGTAAGAAAGTGGGGATAAAGTTGGGAGAGGGGGGTGGAGGGGGTGTAGTAGTTTGAGCGGGTTATAACACGAGTGTCGGTGAGAGGGGAAAGTAGGGGAAGGAGGGGGAGAAATTCATTACGTGACTAACAGCAAATTAAATTAAAAGAAAGGGTAGGGGTAGGGGAAAGAACGATGAATAAATATATACATGTAAAAAGTGGTGGGGGGCGTCAGTGTGTTGATGGAGCTCGTCCGGGTAAGAAGTGTCGGTAGTTAATTTAATTAAATAATTTTTTAATAAATAGTTTTTTATTAAAAGTTTTTTACTAAAACAATTTTTATTAAAAATTATATTTATTAAATACATGCGGGGTAGTAATGGAATGCGAAATAGAAAATTTTTTTGGAAGAAACACCAAGATGGCGGCCGGAAACAAGATGGCGGCCGGAAACAAGATGGCGACCGGAAACAAGATGGAGGTAATATTTTTTTTCAAAATTTTTCGGAATTTTTTTGAAATTTTAAAATTTTTGAATTTTTATAAATTTTCGAAATTTTGGAAAATTTTGGTAAGTTGACACTTAAGGTCAAGTTAACGGTTAAAGATCAAGGTCATCCAACATAGCGGTCGAGGCCGTGACGTCACAACGTGGGGGGAGGGGGGCGCCACACACCGGCTCCATGTCCCAGAAGGAACCAAAACATACTACTATTGTAAATAACGCAAAATGTGATAGAATTGTCGTACAGAGTCATTGTACTCAGAATTACGCGTTTAATCTTGTTCAATCGTAATAATTTATTTAATTTAATTTATTTTTAATTTAGTTTTGTATACTTGCCAGAGGCGAAGGGTTGGAGAGGTGTATTTTGAATTGTGTCACGGCTATTTAACCCTTCACGCCGACGGAAAGAGAAAGCTGGAAATGTAGGACGAGAGCTAGCCCACAGCCTTGAATTTGTGTGGGAACCAAGGCTCAAGGGGCGAGAAGTATGTCAGCTCAGGGGGCGTGGCTTCGCTTACCCCATGCAGTAAAATTAGATATTAAGTTTATTATTCGTTAGCATAGAGAGTTCAAATTTTGTATATAAGTTGGTGTGTATGTCAATGTTAAGCTGTATGAATTTGGAAAATATATATTAAACCGGTGCGGAGGAAAGACCATGTTTAGTTATGTCAGTCGTCCACAGAGCCTGTGACTGGCTGGGAGTAAATGGGGGGAGTTTTTGGGGAAAGTGCCGCGAGCGCGTCGGTTAGGTTTGTTTAGAGGACTCGCAATCCCGACACCACGAGAGGTGGTTGTGCCCCGAGCCGCGGATATTCGCGTCGTCCGCGGATTATTTGTGGAGACTCTAGTTGTGGCCGTCACGAGAGGTGGTCGGGCCCTAGGTTCGCGAGAATCCGCCTTTAAGATTTGCAGTGTTTTTGGACGTCACCAAGGTTGCACGCTCGTGGGACTGACTATAGCTAAATACGGGGTTCTGAAGTATTCAGGAAAGAAAGAAATTCATGCTTATTATTTCGCTACTATTAACACCTATTGGAACAGTGGTCAAAATTAATGTCTATATTTTCTCTGCAAATAACCGAGGAAGGTTATAATATGTCGTTCGAGATAAAGTGAGCACTAAAGAATTAAATTATAAAAAAATCTTCAGCCGTTACTGTATATAATTCGACATCATCAGTTACCTTATGACTTGTATAGTTGGTAGCGATTTGCTGAATGTAGTTCCGCGCATTTTCCTATTTAAATACAACAATACAGAAATGAAATCAACTGAAATCGAAATTCTTGTATTTTATGTAACTAACCAACTTTTTACATAAAACTATGTACCTAGGTTCCTACCGATCGCACAAGTTATCTTACACGCGCAAACATCAAGTGACATGTTCAAAGAGGTTAGACATTTACCTTCGTTAGCCGTTACGCGCGGAAAGATGAGTTTAAGCAAACTTGCTGGATTTTACAGAATGTTGATCGAGCGTTCCGGCGGTATGTTGCCACAAAACATTTTCGCAATGTACCATCATCTCTAACTATGGATAGAGCCACGATTTTATGGCGAAATTATTTTTGCACAATTTGGTTTCAGTGCGTTATGTGTACATCTGCAGCTCTGCTACATCGTCTGTGATTGGATGATTTTACTCTCACTTGCCCATATAGATATATAAGTACAGATGTATGGAGTCTCAATAATCTTATACTGATTGCTGCAGTCAAATGAGAGACGTATCTGAACAAAGACAATAACCATGAAGCAAAAACAAATTGGGGCAAAAATGTTTTTAGCAACAAAATCGTGGCGCTAACTACGGCTAGTCTCGATACAAGCATTCTCAATTGGCTGAAAATAGAAATTTATCAGGACTTTTGTGAGTGCTCACTTTATCCCGAACTGCCACCAGGTATTTTTTCTTACTGAAGACATAGGCTACATTGTGACTAAAATTTGCTCATATGATTTTTTTTTATCTCTCATAACAAACCTCGTAAATGTCAAAATGTGCATGTCACAGTTTTATGTACAACACTAAAACCAACTGACATACCAAACTGAAATAAAAATTCACAGTGAATAAAACTGTTGCAGGCTACAAGTTGGCATATATAAAACAAAAATAAAATACTTTTGTATTGAAATAAAATATTTTTGTATTGAAATGAAAATTTGACCGTCTGCCCAAGTCGATGAACGACATGCCGAGCTTCTGCCGTTACAAGTATGTTCGAAAACTTCAGCATGCTTAAGTGATGTCTGCTTAGGAATGGCATTCAGGGAGGCGAAACAGAGTACAGAGACAGAAGGGAGTCATATCCGAAAAATTTTAATGAAAAAAAAAAAAAAAAAAGGTGAATTATAAGGGCCCCCGCAAAGGTTTCTGTAAAAAAAAAAAATTGAAGTGAATATTTCAAGAAGGGCCGAATAGTAGACAGCAAAATTTTTCATTTTCCAGGAGAAACATAAATGTGATATCCTCACAAAGTAGGGTAGAATTCACATTTGCGACATTTACATTATATTTAATTTTTCATCATAAAATAGTACGGTCAGCGCTGAATGTCTCATAGAGGCGAGATGTTGGCGAGAAGACTGCAAGCTATTTCACTCACTGACTTGCGCTAGAAGCTAGAATTATGCGTGATGTGCGTAGTGTCTCAAGCTTCTGGACCTCGAAAGTGCGAAAATCTTCATCCAGGTGGCTACCTTGATTGCTAGTACCAAGCTACTTTAAGGAGCTTCTCAATGTAATTCTGCTTTCCTGATAAGTATTAATATTTTTAAAGGAATGTGCTTAAACAGTACTAGCGTCTCAGATTTACAGGACGTTAGAATCAGCCAAGAAATTTATTACGCTGTTACGAATTTACTTTTGCGATTTTAAGTCGCAAGTAAAAAGAAAATAAAGTTTTTAAAATGGTGATTACATTTTGGAGTTCCAGAGGAATCCAACCAGGGACCGCTCTCTCCATCTGGGAACACGGGCAGCTCCACCCAGGACCCGTGTCGAGAGAAAAAAAAACATCAGAAAAATTATTTCTCCGCTTCCCTCATCAACCCCTCACAGCGGAGAAGGGACGAGATTGCTGCGTTTGATCTGCCGATTGAAACTATAGCGATTGCCACCCCCATATCTCTCCTCTGTCTCTCTGTACCCCTCGCCCATCTCCAAGGCCGCCAGTCCTTCCTGTTCGCTCACAGTCAGACACTCTAGAATATTGGGGACAAGAGCGAGCACGAGGGGCCTGTTACTCGGCGGTTGCTTCCCCCCCTGCAGCAAGCAGACAGCAGCAGTTATCCCCTTCAGAGGGCGTGGTTATACAACTGCGCGGCCAGCTAGGGGAAGGCAGGTAGGGGGGAGACTGTGAAAAGAACCGCGCCAGTCCTGGAGGGGAGGAGGGTGGAGATCACAAACTGCGTGACATGAGCGTGAGTGATTTCTATAGCCAAGTCTCCTCGCTTCTGAAAATTAAAAAAAGAAGAAAAAAGGGAAGGTGGAGAACATATCTTCTTTTAATTTTCTCCTTTTCTTCTCTCTTTCTCCCGTACCTTTCTTCTTCCTCCTACTTTTTCTCTTTCGCAGTCTTTTCACGTGCAACAGATAGGCGAAGAGGTACATCTATGAGTACAGTTTTTTTATCTGCAGCTCAACTCTTATTCTCTCTCTTTTTTCTCCATTTGTGCCCATTGCTCTTGTACCAAAAAAGCCATGAAAAGACCAATCTCTATACGCGCAGTTTTCGAGGATAATGGGAAGGCCTAACAGAGAGAGAGAGAGAGAGAGATTGTAAAAAAAAACATAGGGATAAGCAAGCGGACGGTGCGACACGGCAGAATCTCTTCGCCAAGGAAACTGTGTGTTGAATTGCGTTCGTTTCACGTTTACTCCTTCCCACTTTCCACCTTTTCTTTCACCCGAAAGTTTCCGGCGATAAACACTAACATATCTTGTCGAAGGCTCTGCTTGCCTACTTTAAGGGAAATTCTTTAGAACGCCGAGTGTTTTGAAGGAGAAAAAGTCACCAACGTTAAATTTACTCAGAAAACAATGTGATTGGACACAACGTTTCGGTAGTTCAGTCATCAAGCGTTACAATGACAAATCTGCTATACTCCGTTCACTCTAAGTTGAGTTCTGAAGTAAACAAATAACGTAATATTATTGCACTTCGCTAGCTTCTAATTGGCTCAATTTGTGCAGCGCGCAGACGTACTATTTCCAACCGACAAAACTGTGTACAGTCGGCATCATAGGAAACAATATCTCCCTATATATTTCGTACGTGTTATCAACATACGGAAACAAAAATTACATAAAAACTTTATAAAAATATTGACATCATGTGCAATTACAGTACATTTCAAAATTTCATTGTAATTATCAAGCCATGACTAACGATCGTATTCAAATATTCTGGTACTACCGTAACGAAAATTTGGTACTACATGCAGAAAAAAGTTGTCAACAAAATGTGATTGAACTTACGTTAAAGCCCTCCTGGATAATTTTGTACTTCGTTTTGAAAAATTACATTTTATAAATCACCAAACACTCTGTCGATAATTCACTACACATATTCGTTATTTTTTTTATTGTAAAGAATGTTATGCGAGATTTTTATTCTTGCCTTATAAACATCACAGCAGTTTGTTTAGTAATGAAGACATATATCCACGTTTCGAAAACCATGCAACACATTTTCACTGTTCACGTCCAGCGTCACATAACCTAACCCGCATGCGATGTAAACATTAACAGACGCGGGAACGGAACGAAAGAGATGAAGGAATTTTGGTTCAGACAAACTGGAACGGAAAATGGATACGCGTACGCGGAGAAACCATTCGCAGTAGCCACAACATTAACACATCTGATTGTGATATTTCTGACTTATTTTTACCGTGGTTATTATTACTGAACTAAACTTTTGGTATTTCCAGAGTATCGTACATCTCTAAATACTGGCAAGTGTACCAAGAAACTCGTACGTTTAACAGTACGTCAGTCGTTAAATAACTCGTGAACCAACTGTACGGATGTGTCGTCCGCTAACCATAATTATAGTAATAAACATATAGCGTCGTAGATTGTGTTTGCAACGTCTGCATATTTTAGATATTTGTTAATAAAACTCTCTTATTAAGTGATGGAGTAGTAAATTTATATGTACACGACAGATAACAAAGAACTATTTCTTATACAAGATCACGGTGCACGGCGGTTGGCAGCCAATGAACATGTTTGTTTATAATTTGGTTTGTTTATCCTAAAACTCAACTTAGAGTGAACGGAGAATAGTTGAATATACTCTACAGCAGGATAAGTAGCTATAGCTATCCACGCGAAAAGTTGTCTTAATTTTGTCACTGCCACTAACAGCGACTTCATCTGGGCCTTATTTATAGTCACAGCAAAGTTGATGCTGTAGGGTAATTACAGACTGTTAAATTTAAGAGGGTAATAGAATGAAATATGTAGTTTACGTAGTATTAAGACTGATTTCCCATGAGCACAACCATTGGTGATTGTGCCCTCAATATCATATTTGTTTTTCAAAACCTTCACTTGAAGTTATGTGGCATTAAGGAAATTTGGCGGGATAATATTTCGCTGAAATATAAACGTATTTGGTGCCAGAACCTTGAGGTTAGTGAGACGGTTTATGTTGGCTGGTGCTGTCGAGGAACTTCAGTAGATAGTGGACTGCATGATACATTTTCAACACTTTTGAACTGCATCTAAATTGCACTGATTTCATATTCCTTGCCGTTCTTGTGTCAGACTTGTACATTTGCACAACCTTTAAAGGATTTTGACATCAGAACCTCCCGAACAGTTGATCGAAGCTACAAACAACTGCGACACGTAACGTAGAAATTATTTATGAAAACTACTTAAAAATAATAATTATTATTTCCTGGGCTCATAGAGGTTGTACAACACCACGTCTCGGTAGAATTAATGTTCTGTATAATTTATTTCTCGCTGGTCGTACATGCTTTTCGGATCGTCGGCCTTGAAAGTTCGCAAACTAAGTACTCTTCTTAATTAAGCTATCTTATAAAATAAAATAAAAATTGAATTCCTTTTTTTGGTACATTCGTAAGCATCATTCTGACGTGAACACCACCTCAATATCTCTACTGGTTATGTAAGCATCATCGGGTAACAGAAAACAAATTGTATGCCTTTTTAACCCCTTTAGGTGTCGAATTTAGAAAAATCTTAATTTCACACCTTAAATATTTGTTCAAGTATCCAAGTGAAGTGAAAATCACGGCGATAGCCCTTTCAGTCGAAGCAAAATCGGTCGTTCAATAAGAAACACATATACCCCTGTACAGTACTGGGGGTTTCAATTTTAAAAAATCTTGGAAACCTTTTGGAGGCCATTTACCTAATCATCATTCTGAAGCAAAAATATAGTGAATGTCTTCACGGTTCGATAGAAATCGAGGATTTATCTAAAACACATTCCAGGTCTTTTCCTCTCTTCTTAGGCGACTGAATTTCGAAAAACACTTGAATCAAATTTTAGACTACTTTACTGGTGTCTCTTGGACGTGAAGAACACGACAATAGCCCGTTGGGTTCTATATATCGACGATTAATTAAAAACATATTTAAACACTTTTCACCCCTTTTCACCTCCTTAGGTGGGGAATTCCGAAAATTCCTGAAATTACTTTTCAGGTATTTGAGTAAGCATAAGTTTTAAACAAAAATCACGTCGTTATATATATATATATATATATATATATATATATATATATATATATATCAGTGGGATAGATATATATATAGATTGTGAATTGAAAACACAATTTACCCTTTTTTTTACCTCTTTGGGGCCGAATTAGGGAAATATATTTTAAAGGAATTTGGGATATTTACAAAAGCATAAATCTAAAGCAAAGAGTACTGTGATATCTCGATTGGTTCGATAGACATGGAAGAATAATCGAAAAAACATTTAACGTATCGATGGTGAAGATGCAAAACCTCGTATGTCACAACTGGAAAGAGCTCAGATAGGCGGATAAACTGGAGATGAAATCTTACTGGCGTGGAAGGAATTTTACAGACCTTTAGTTTGCATCAATACAATAAAATGTGCTTTGGAAAAAAACTAATTTATTGGACATTCTTGTTATTGCCGAGGAACAATACGTAAAAATGTAAATACTGCCAAAAATTGACATACGAGGTTTTGCATCTGCACCACCGGTATGCTAATTAAAGAATGTCGAAATGCCTTGGAGTCCTGTCATAGACATTTGTACACGAAGCCAATTGAAGTAAAAATCACGATAGTCGATTGTGTTTCAGTGATATAGATGACTAATAAACACACTTTTTACTGCTTGGGGGTCGAATTAAAAAAAAAACTGCTTTTTGGATATTTACGTCAGCAACATTTAGAAGCAAACAGCAACTCTGTATCCCAAAGGGTTCGATAGGTATCGATAATTAATCAAAATCACATTTCAGGTCTTTTTACCCGCTTAATGGTTGAATTAAAATAAAAAAAAACGTTAAAGTCGCGAATATACTTTTATTGATTCACCCATTGAAGTAAAAGTTATGATGACAGGCCGTCGGGTTCAACCTATGTAGACGAATCTTACGAAACACATTTCACCCCTTTTCACCCCTCTACGGGCGGAATTTCAAAAAATCCCTTGTTGTGTGGGTTCCCCTCAGGTCGCTAACGACCTGAGGGGAACCCACACAACAAATTTCATGCTTCTAGGTTCAGTGGTTTGGGCTGCAATTTGTTGTGTCAGTCAGTCAGTGTTCTCTTTTATATAAAAAGGGATGAACAAAATGTTTATATGTTTGAAATTTTTGAGTTACATGATAAAGAATAATAGAAACTAAACAAGAAGTTACCAGCATAACTGATAAACCTAATTTCCTCCGAGTGGGTGCAAATTAATCCTGAAAGTTAAAATCGTTTACGTACATTTATGAATATTAAATAATAACGTTTATTTATACGTATGATAAACGAAATACACATAAGTTATGCATATCCGATTTGATAAAATATGGGAAACATTTTAGGAGATGTCATTCTATTCTAAAGATAAAAATGGCCGCCATTTTCAAAATATGACCAAAGAATGACTGAAATTCACCCAATAATTAAATAGAATATGCTTGCAAAGATTAATGAACATTGGAAAAATATTTCCTAATATAAAAACGGCCGCAATTATAAAAATATGAGCACATAATTAACTAAATGCACAAAAGTCAAGTCAGCGAGCTAAGTAGTATATGTGTACTGAATTAAATAAAATTTAAAAAAAAAAAATCTCAGAAACGTAAAATTATTCTAAATATATAAAATTCACAGCAATTTTGAAAAAAGAACATAATGGGAACGAAAAACGAAATCAAAAGTCAAGTCATCATACCACGTGTACCAAGATTATTAAAAATAGGAAAACATTTTCTTAGTTATGTCAAAGTGAAAAAAGGCTGTATTTATGAAAATGTAAACACAATATGAATAACATATACAAAAGTCACGTCAGCTTACTAACTAGTATATGTATGCTAAATTGGATAAAATTCAGAAAAAATTTTCCTGAGATATTAATTATTATGGTAAAGTAGAAAATGGCTGCCGTTTTAAAAATTTGTACATTGGATGAACGAAATACACATAAATTAAGTTAACATACTAGGTAGTATACGTATATCAAGATTAATGAACTTCGGTGCCATATTTCCTCAAATATGTCATATTAATTTAATAATATGAGGTGGTCACCACTATGAAAATAAGCACACATGATAAAAGAAATACACGAAAGTGAAGTCAGCTTTGTATGTAATATATGTGTTGCAAGTATGATGAAATTCCGGAAAATATTTCCTCAGATATGTCATATTATGCTAAAAATATAAAAATAGCAACCATTTTGAAAACATGACCATAGTATAATTGAAATACACAAAAATATAGCCCGCATAATATGTGGTATATGTGTTATAAGTTTAATTAAATGAAAGTATTTCCTCAGATATGTCATTCTATACAAAAATTTAAAAAAATTGCCGCTATTATTAAACTGTGAACGAAATGAATAATCGTCAACTAATCTTACTAGATTTTTTATGTGTACCGAATTTGATGAAATTCTAATGTATGGCTCCTTAGATAGCTAACGTGATCGAAAAAAAGTTTAAATGACCGCCATTTTGAAAATATGAGCAGGGCATAAAAAATATACAAAATTAAAGTTAGGTTAATAAGTATATGTGTACAAAGTTTGACTATTTTCGGTCCACTGGTCCAAATTTTTTTAGGATGGCATGGGGCACACACACACAAACACACACACATACACACACACACACCAATGCACACTGGAAGGTGCTCTCATATGCCTACTATTTGAGTAGGAAAGTAGGCTAAAAAGTAACGCATTTACCGAAAAATAAAACGACAAATTCGTATATATTTTGTTAACATTTTCTGAGAAGGAATCAGAAAGTATGAAAGTAGAAATAGTTAAACCTGGTGGACACAATATTTTGCAATACCGTAATGTTGCTACATTTTTTAATTTTTAGTAGAGGCAGTGATTTTTGGTGAAATTTTTTTTTTGCTACAATTTGATTCAATGTCGTATGTGCACGGATGCAGTTCTGCTTTGTGGTCAGTGATTGAGTAATTTTAATTTTCTGCGTCTCGGGGATCTACCGGCAATTCACAGCCGTGTGGTGTTGCAGTACCCTTGTTCTGATTGGCGCAGTCAAATGAGCGACGCTTCTGCACTAATACACTCTGCCAATAACCATGCAGAGAAGCTGCAGATATGCAAGTAAGGAATTTGAATTAGTTGTTGCAAAATCTTTTCACCTAAAATCACAGAGAGTAAAGCGATCGGAGCGTGGGAACATGCAGGCATTAAGGGCGCCGCCTATCTGCGAGTGAGAGGCTCAAAAGCGACGAAGCAGTAAGGTCGACCTTGAAGCGCGCATGGAATGCCTCGTCGCCTCAACGAGCCAGGCGCTGAACTAGCGTGCAAGCTTCCCGCCGAGCGGTTTTTACTATGGGACACTAAGCGGCGACCATATAATTTTATTTGTGGAAAGCCTTCAACTAAGTTCAGTGCAGGTCGCAACCTGAGTTTCACGTGCATCCGGTTAGTACATTTTGAAGTATGGAGGTCTGAAAAGACCGTTTTTAGCCATGTTGGAGGGCTTAGAAATAGTGTTTTTAATGAGCGTGGCGTATTAACAATGAGGATCCGACCTTTTCTGAAGTTTGTTTTCTTTTCGTACGTTGGTACAATGGGCACACGTGGAATATTTTCGTAGAAAAAACCTTTTTACGAACACACTACAGCGTTGGGTAGGCGGCACCCTTAAGGCTGACTCCTCTTGCTAGTTCGCCACCTGCCTCATCGCCTCTAAGCACAAACCATCAACTGGCGTGAGTTTTCGCTCGAGAACTCTTCTTAACCTTATCCTCACCATCTAACGTGGCGTGGTGCTCAATTGAAGATTTTATTATATGCGTGTGCCAAATCATGAGTGGCGCTTGAATAAATTCGTTCGAAAATATGCGGTTTTACATATAGGATATAACCTGATGTTGCTAAGTTTACTTACATAAATTGTAATTAGATATAATAGTCTATTTGACTGAGTCAATAAGAATTCCGATATTGTAATATTTGATGCCTTTTATTGGTATGCAGACAGCTAAGTTGCGTCAGAAGTATATACCTGAATCGTATATGTTGCAAGAAACTACAGTGTTTTCAAGGGTATATTGGCACAAAATATTTTCGCGATATACCATCATCTCTAATAATAATATTACCAAAAATAGAAAAAAAACTTTTAATATTTAACAACTGTCACGTTTGTGGCATAACACAGTTAAAATTTTTGGAACGCTTTCTCGAAATACTTGGAGAAATAATTGCCAAAATATTTAACACTATGTTCATGCAGAGACCCGGAAATTTCGAGGATTTATTTAATGAGAAGTTAGGTTTCAAACTCCTGTACACGTGAGTTGCCTTCACGATTGCGTCAGTTAATGCTTTTATGGTAAAATTCCGGACTGGACTGAACTTGGACTGAATTCAACATGGAGCGAATCTAAAGTGAAACTGGACTGACATGTTTTATAGTAAAGTTTTCTATCCAGATTGACATGTAAACATGGACTGAATCTATGTCCAGAGACATCTCTTTGCAAAGCACTGAACTACAGAAAAATTGACTGTCAAAGAATGCAAGAGGTGAATATTTGCTACAAATTTTGTTTGATTTTATCCGTAGATACATTTATTTTGATATATTTGGCACTTCGAATTACTTTTATTACGTAAAACAGCTGTATTTAACTAACGCAGGACGAATCTAACCTCTTACGTAACCAAAGAAACGATTCAATATGGCGACCGCTTCGTATGCGTTCCGTTCAGTCCGGTAGGTGTTTGAAGTAAACGTTTCAATCCGAATCCTACAGTCCAGTCCACCTCGCCAACTGGATTGGATTACTCACTTCAGTCCGGTAGGAACGTGTTTAAAGTAAATTTTGAATCTAGATTCTTCAGTCCACTCCTAGTTCAATCCGGATTGAGTTGTTACTCTAATCGCAGTAACTGCTTGAGGGCTCGGAACCAATCATTTGAGCCACTAGTTTAATGATAAAATATTTTTGCACAGTTTTGTTTCAATGTCATACGTACACATCGACAGCTGTGCTTCATGTTTATTGGCAGTGTGTCTTTGTCTAGACACGTCTTTCACTTGACGGAATAAATCAAAATAATGTTATTGTGACACCTTACGTCTGTGATTTGTTAGCATAACCCTAAGACAACTGAGATAAACCATCCAATCATTGACCATAACACAAAGATGCAGATCTGCACTAAAGGCTTAATGCAGGTCACATGTTTAGGTAACTGGCGCCCTGGGAAAGTTAAACTTAAACTCTCCCTCTCTCCTTCCCTCAAATTATAGTTTCATACGCGCGATCAGGTGGACCAGATCATTTCTCTCTCTTCTCTTTAATATACTTATTTTTGTATTGAACAGAGAGAGAGAAAGAGAGAGAAAGAGAGAGAGAGAGCAGAAAAAATATGCGTACATAAAATAAAAATACAAAGTTTGTAATTTCGTATTTACTTGATAATTTTTATTTAAGGAAAGGAAGAAAATATTCTCGTTGCGAGTAGCGCCCCACGTCCGCCCTCTCCTACCTGCCGCCCTGGGCAGTTGCCCAGTTTTCCCAGTTGTAACATGAGGCTCCCTGTCTCTTCGCCATAAAATTGTGGCTCTACGCAATAGCGTACCTGCACGAAACCGCTCACAGACTGTGTCAGAAGTAGGGCCTGCACCGGCCAATTTCTGAAGCGACAGTCATTGGAAAAGAAGCTGAGGACAGAATGGACTGAAGCATGTCCATGCAGCAGGTCGTTGAATCTTCGAAATTTCCGTACCTCTAATGATTAGAAACGTGCGAAATTCACGTTATTATTTGGTTGCAGAATAGACTCCACTGGCTTGTTTATACAAGGGTACAATCTGCTGTTTCATTAGCTTCGAGTCTTTTAATGAAGTAAATTACTCGTTAACAGGAGGTTGATCATTCTGCAGTGAAACTTTCAATTGCTGGACAAAGGTATTCACCACGGCAGGCCACGGCATTTTACAGCAACTGGAGAGTCGAACAACACTTACAGAACGCGGAGGAAATATCTGAAATCTGTTATACGACCTTGGACAAAATGAAAATATTTTCTCTTTTGTTTGCACAGTAGTTGGAAGTATTTTAAACCGAAGTCGACCAGTGAAAGCTATTTCTCTTCACCATTTCCCGCTAAACTCTCGTTGTTTTTGGAATCTCTCTCAGTGTTTGAGGTAGCCGCATATCTTGGTACAAGAGGAAATTCTATGAAGTTTACATCAAAAGGTAAGTCTTTTCCCGAGTCGTTTAAACTTTTATGTAGCAATACATTCTTACGAGAATATACGTCAATACTTTCTTAACTTCTTTGCTGTGGGAAAAGACAAAACTCTGCGTGTCCCAAGACGTCACCACCACCTACAGAACATGAGAGATATGAGCTTGCTTGTGACATTTAACGGACAGTTTAAATCAGAGAATCATAACAGCAATATCAATTTATAAGAGACCCCCAATTTCCGTGAAAATATTTTACATCACGTTGTTTCATTGCCTTATGTGCACATCTGCAGCTCTGCTTCAAGGTCAACGACATCGTGTCTTTGTATAGAGGCAGTCTCTTATTTGACTGCGCCAATCAGAACAAGCATACTGCGACTCCACGTGTCTGTGATTGACGACTAGAACTCCAAAGTTGCTGACAATTAAAAACCTCCAATCAGTGACAACAAACAAACAAAGTGGTACAAAAATTTTTCAGCGATAATCAGGGATCCCTAATTATCATACACATCCAATGTAAATACAGTGTCGCTTTTTTTAGGCTAAGAGTTAATATTTTATAATAATCGACCTAAGGAGCTGTCGACATTATTTGTCTGATAAAATGAAAATATTCATTCTACGTTTGTTGAGTTTTGTTACACAGTTAGTTTTAATGAATTATTAGTGCCTTTGAAGGACATCAGGGATTACACACTACATAAATCCTTCCTTGTTTCTGTTGTGAATAACTACAATTTTCCAATATTCGAATAAAAAACTATATGAGTTCAGTGACAGGTGGGGCTCGCTCTTGACTTTCACACGTGATAAACGTGGTAGACGTGGTCGTTGACCTACGGCTTTCTCTGGATACTGCCTAAACGGCGTTGATCTACTCTCGCTTCATGACATCCTCACTAGCGTTTAACGGCAGCAGGTTGTTGTGTCGCCTGCTCCTTGGTACAATACCAAGCAGCGCCCACACACGTGTTGTGCCCTCCGCTTACGACGACGTTCTCTGTAGACTCCTGTAAGGGGAAAAAAAGGGGGGGGGGGAGCCCGTCTCAAGAATAATGGAGTAGATACTTTGCTTACACAAACGTGACGAGCCCTAACAGTTCGTTGCAAAATAGTGTTGGGGTGTGCAGGAGGAGAAAGGACAAGGGTCGCTCTCGTCCCTATCAAAGCACTTACACCTACACTCGTGGTTGGCGATGCGCTCTCTGTCCTCGACCGAGGTCGAACCCACGACCGCTTTCGTCAGGCAGTGGGCCCACCAGCAAGGTGCTATCACCTAACCTGGGCGACGGCGATTGCACCCTTGTCGGCGACGGTAGCTGCCACACCTCGTGACTTCGCGATGCCGACGACTGCCCCCAACTTGAACTCTCTGGCCTACACCTATACTCTTCTCGTCTCCTTCCTCAACACCTTTTCTGCCCTCTTATTGGCCGCCTCGATGACAACCGCTGGTTCGCCAACGTTTTCTGATAACTCTGCTGGCGTTTCCTGGTCTTGTTTTCTTGGTCTGCACATTTTTGGA
This sequence comes from Medauroidea extradentata, assembly GCA_003012365.1. Lineage (NCBI taxonomy): Eukaryota > Metazoa > Arthropoda > Insecta > Phasmatodea > Phasmatidae > Medauroidea > Medauroidea extradentata. The sequence goes on from PNEQ01008219.1 coordinate 15,566, forward strand.
TCGTTATTGTTTCTCCAAGGTTCTCTCGTGTCGTGGTTCTGCTTGTAATCACGCTGTGGCCGCATTTCTTCCATTGTGTGCTACACTCTGACCTTCGACGCACAGAGCAAGATAACAAACATCTGTTTGGTAGTTTTGTTTAAAATGGTTATCATCATGCTGTCTAGTTTTTTTCAGGACAGCGAATACTACGTTTTTAGCTAATTGTGTAATTTATTAAGTTTTTGTTAATTGACTTATCAGAGGAAACCATACAATTCACTGTCTTGAAAAAATTAGGCGTGTGAGTGATTGTGGTTAACGCTTAGGAGATTGAGCCCTAGTCTCTACATTTTTGACAATAATGATTTTTTTAAAATGTAAACTGAAGCCAATATAGTAAAATAGCTCTATAACTTTGTTATAACTGGTTTTAACTACGTAGGATACTTTGATTTTATCGAGGCAGCACGGTGTTAGCTAATTTGTTAATTAACGAAATTTCTTTTTGATTAATTTTAAAATTTTTCTGTGAAATCCCCCACCCCCTTTCCTATTTAAGTATACGGGCAACGACAGGTAGTTCTGGATAGCATTTGATACACCGAGAATTTATTTTCGCGGTGCACTGTAGTTAAATAAGAAAAGTAAATGTTTGTTCCACATCAGAGTATCTTAAGGTTGTTCAAGTGGGGAAAAAACATAATTTTATACTTGTATGAAATAGTGTTAGTTTTGTACACATTACTTGAGAGTACACATACTTCTAACGGAAAAAAATTAGCTCATATAGTTTTCCCGTAGTGGCACTTCAAAGTCAAAATTTGCGTGTTTTTACTTCATACAAAACTTGAAAACCAGATAACATAATG
>PNEQ01008220.1:0-16419 GCA_003012365.1 Medauroidea extradentata
CAATGCACTAAATGAGCAGATTCATATGCAGTTTCAAAACAAAACTGTTGAATTCACATTTATCACCCTAATTTAAGAAAAATTAACTAAAACTAACAATAGGCTAACTCTATTATTAGCACACCACAACATGTGGTAACCTTGAAACATGTAATTATTCACTAAAGTAGTAGAGGTGAGGTGCCCATCCACCTTACAGTACATTAAATTGTCCTTGCGACTCCGAAATAAAATTTAATATAGACTGCATTTACAACAATAACGACTTAAGTTTTAAAATCAGTTTTCCCATTTAAGATGTTTCCCAGCTAAGAAGTTTGTGGTGTAAAGTCCCTTCAAAAACGTCTTAACAGAGTTTTACTGTATGTGTCTCACTGGTATAGTACTGTACATTAGCTGACAGTAAATACACCAGAGCCACAAGTATGGTTAATATGTGTCACATTGGTATAGTACTGTACATTAGCTGACAGTAAATACACCAGAGCCACAAGTATGGTTAATATGTGTCACATTGGTATTGTACTGTACATTAGCTGACAGTAAATACACAGGAGGCACACATGTGGTTAAAAGAAGGCGAAAAGTATAATTTATTCAGTAAGCCACTAACAAATACTGTGGATACTGCACGAGGGCATATTTTTTAAGAGCAGTTTGGCACATGTGGATTGACTAGCTTTACCTATTCGAGAAGATAATTTTATAAAAAACAAAATTTTTTTTTATAGTAATGCAACCAGAAGTAGGTATTGATAACTGCGTAGTCAGAACTAAGGTAGATAAAGTGCCGGACCAAGTACTACTACGGAGACAAGCGGCAAGTCGTGATCCGCAGATAGAAAAATCCACCTAAAGTAACCCTGGGTGAGAACTCGCAATGTGAATTGCCTTTGTCTGTTAAATTGTGACAAAAGTTAGGTTAAATAAAAGAGAAGAAAAAAAACCGATATGAAATTTCTTATTATTTTTTTATCAGTTTCCGACTAACCTCACTGCTATCCGGGCATCAATAATGTCGCAATCATAAAAATTAAGGTTAGGTTTTTATTTTTTGTTCGGATCCATATTTGAATTTAGTTGGGCCGAGAGCCTGTTTATGGTTAAGATTTTCTTTCTAAGATGAGGTCATCTTGTTTTCACGTAGAGCAATTCAGGCCTTGGCGTACACGTGCGCCTTGTTATAAAAACATCAGTAGTTTAAACACTTGTCTGCAGTTTGTCGATAATGTCACAGTACATCTGCTTGTAAATCGCGCTGAGGCTAGGTTGTTATTCACAGCCACGTGCATTGTATTTGTACCAACACGTTCGCTTGAATCGTCAAGATAACTGCACTAACAACACAAGCTTTCGTGACGTAATAGTCTACAATAGGAACAGCTGTGCGCGAGTGGCGATAGTCTGCTGTTTTCTTTTTCGTCTTTGACTCTGTGTTTGGTTGGGACACCTGGGGTAGTTGATGTCACTGCTAGTTGGCAGTACTGTCACGCTGCGTGTTTGTTCACCACCGTTCGGGGAAGGTTAGGTGTGTTTTGAAGTTTTAACCTCCCGTACGGCAAAACGTTTACGCGGTGTTCATAAACGTCAGCCGGCCAGTTTTTATATTAGGACTGAGCTTCGTAGTTAACAGGGGTTCAGTTCGAAGCAGTTCAATCGGTCAGTTCGGTCAGGTCAGTCACTGCGTCAGACACGGGACCGGTTGGTCAGTTGTCTGATTGTGAGTTAACCATGTAGGTTTCAGGAGATATGGCCACAAAGGCGGCCTAAAACTTAATCAGTCTGGTAGTCTAATAGTTAAATTAGGAAACTAAATGTCGTAGCTCGCCTGTGGTTTAAATTTAATTAACTTTATTTCGTTTTGGTAAAAAAAGTAAAATGTGAACTTGCAGTCTCGGGCAATAAAATGAGTCAAGTTTATAATGTCGCAGACTGTTTTTATCAAGACGGAAGGGCTGGAGCCCTTTTCCATTTGTTCGATTTCGAGGCAAAGGACGTCTCACCTGGGAGTGACTCGACACGCCAAAACATTAAGTATTCTTTCAAATTACTAATTTACGTTGGTCTAACTTTATGTATTAACTGTTTTAAACCAGTCAAAATGTAAACTTGTATTTTAATCTTGCCTTTAAACGGCACTAACAGTTTCAAAGAAATCAATCCTTTTTATCTTGTTTTTATAAAAATCCTTAACTAATTTATTGTACCTGTTTTAAAAAGAAGACTGATACTATTTTTATTTTTAAATAAACCGAAAAAAAAAATTTGATCTGTTCAAGTCTTTCTTTCAGAATGAAGTGTGTCACCTTTTACTTTGTCTTTTGTAACTTTATAACCTATTGAAGGTTTATAAAATTTAGTAGAGGCAGAAACCTTGTCCTGTTTAAGGACTGCATAAACTTAGATCCCCGGTTTTCTAGTAAGCCTGCCTTTCGCAGAAGTAAGCGAGTGTTGTGTAAGCTCTACCCCCCCACCCCTTTTTTTATCATGTGTTTTAGGTCTCATAGCTGTGTTGAGCTACGACCTTTAGTCTGCAGTTGTTTTTAGGCTATGTTTACTTCCTTGAGGAAGTACAATGTAGCTTATCGCAGATCACTTGGTGGACGCCCCCAATAGATGTTTGATTAGTGTAATTTTGTGTATAGTTTTAGTAGCGTCCTGCGATAGAAGGGTATTTGTTTTATTTAGGCAGGGGTGGTTAGATGTTTGTAGTTTGTGTTTGTTGTCACAGTCGGTCGTGGTCTGTTAACTGACGATGGCTCTGGCAATCGAAGATCATGGTGTAGGTTAGTGTTTGTTTAGTTATTTTACTAGTACCACCCTACCTCAGTATTCATTCTGGTAGAAAGTTTATTTAGGTATTCTGGAGACGTGGTGTTGTGTATTGGCAGCGTCCCCAGGCTAGTGAACCAACCACCAAAGTTAGTTTATTCTGTTATGAGTAGATTAAGTCTGAAAGGTAAGTGACACCCACTTACATGTACTCCTCAGGCATTTTAGTTTAAAGTTTATTAGTATATAGATAGTAAGTTGTTATAATTGGAGAGTTTTGACAATTCTTTATACGTTACATTTGGTGGTGACTGTTAGATTCTTTATACGTTACAATATAATAGGCCCCGTCTTTACATCAGCTCGCTTGTTTTTGGCATTTTTTTGCCTGCTAACTACTTGCAATAGCAACGGAAGAGTACGTCCCTGAATCAACAACAACAACACGCAGCAGCTGCAGACGACCGTTTAACTATGACCACTACTTATAGAGGGAGGAGGTCGCGATAGAGCAGCATCACCACACCATAAACTAAAACCTACTGTATAGTACAGGCTTCATTCCGGTCCAATATTGTTGTCCGCTGTGACTTTGAGCTTTGAGATTTTTTTTTTTTATTTTTTTAATAAATGTGGTGTTTAAGCTGAATTTTTCTTGCATTTGCATTTATGACTGAAATTGCCTCATAATAACATTTAAATCAGAAATTAGGGGAAAAAACCTGGCAAGTAGGTTGTGAGCTGTGGTAGGTTTCAGGCGAAGACAACAACTATAAGGAGTACTTGCCTCATCCTGAGAACCAGAACAACAGGTGGAGCCTCAGCTTGGCCGTGGTTACCGACGACCTGGTCCGGAACCCTGCCACCAGCAGCCGCAGCGTTTCTCTCATACTCCAGTAGGTCCTTCTCGCTGCCCGACGAGCCAAACGTCTCTATGTTGTTCATAGGCTTGTTCTCAATCTGGAACAACAAATATGCATCATGCAGAAACAACTACCCAGGCAAGATAACTACAGCAGGAATGTACTTACATAAGCTGAGATGTCCCATAGGTTGCCAAGAAGCAAAGCAGGCTGTCCTGGCGGGAGGGTCAAGAGTTCAGTATGTAGTAGTCTTATATCAAGGCCACCTGAGTCAAGGTGATCCTTGTCATTGTCTTGGACAAGAACAAAGATAGTTTCAGTGCCCTTGTTTAGCTTTCACCAGTACAAATGCTGAGCCAATATTTTGCTCCACAAGGACGTCACTAGCCAGACAAGCAACCGACTATATACCTAAATGAGGATATAACTGTGGCAGAAGTGACAACTTTTCAATGTGAATTGCAAAGGTGAACTCGCCACAGAGGACAACAAATTTAAGCAAAAAATATTAGGTAATTGTGAACCATTTAAGAGACCAAAACGGTATGGAAAAAAAATCCACATAAGCAGAGTTCAAACCATTTTGCAAAACATTTTGTAGGTAAAGACTTTCATCATGTGCTTGGCATACACAGAGCACTTAAAAAAGAAAAGTTAACTACCTAGTTTGAAAACAGAGAATAAAAATACACTGCACAATGAAACATTTTCTTCTAAATGTTTAATCTTTGTAGTCGAATAGACAGCATAAAATCATGTGACAATGACATACACACATTTCTGTGTCTACAACCTTTTAAATTTATGCACAAGAAAAAATGTTTTAGAATGTGTTGAATGCTCAAAATATTTAACATTGCTCTTCTTCTTGTTTAACTTATACAAGTTAAAAGACTAAGGGCCGTATCTATACAAGGCTTTCGAATGACAACCAACTGCTATCCCCATAGAGAAAGCATTGGTTTGCAGTTGATTGTCAGTCCAAAGCAGTTTATAGATACGGCCCTGAATTTTAAGAGTTCATTTTAGGTACGTCATAACTACCTACTCTATGTTTCTGTGACATAGGTAACCAAAAGACTAAAATACCTCGAACTTTGCCTACATTGAGTGCGGCATTTCACTATGGACAGTTTATTGACTACAGTGGAACCTCATTAATACAAACCTGAAGGGACCAAAAATTTGGCAGTTTGTAATAATGGGTTTGTATTAACAGATGTTTGAAAAAACAAAAATTGTGTCTATATTTTCAGGATATTTAGTTCCAAAATAAAAATTTTCAAGCCCCATCTTGAATTCCTTTAACCAGTGAACTAGTCCTCACACTGTTTTATGTATAAGGGAACTTTTCATTGAACATTTAAGTTGACATTTAACTTATCATTTTATTCCATGGGGAAAGAAAACCACTTTGTAGTAATGAGAACTTTGTATTAACAGTGTCTGCATCAACAAGGTTCTACTGTATTCTTTTTTTTTTTTTTCGTCCCATACTTGCTTGTATTTTTGTGCATTTTGAATTGATGGACTCTAAATTATTTTAACTATTATTGCAATTTAATATCCAGTGAGTTCATTGAGGTTAGTTAATGAATGTCCCTATTGTAAGTTTAAGAGTTTAGTTTTTGTAACCTTGCACCCATTTATTATTATTATTATTATTATTATTATTATTATTATTATTATTATTATTATTATTACGGTCTGGTGTACCATTCAAAATTACAGCATAATATTTTTTTGTTTATATTCACATTTTGAGAGTAAATCTCAAACCCAGATGGCTATTTTTATGTGTGGCTTTCAAAGTTGCAGCGATTGCAAGGGTTGGAGAGTAGAGCTTCTGGGGCGTCTTTCAAAATGCCGTAGTAATTATTCTGCTTGTCGGAATCAACCATTTCTGGGGCCGTCCCGAGACAATAGGGATTTAAAGCTGTAACTGCCCAGAAACTTGTTTTCTTCAGTCATGATATGTTTATGAAAAGGGCATCTATGAACTGGTTTTGCTTATACAGTATTTATTTCAGTGAGCAAGTCTCCAGATTGCTACACGACACCGACGCTATGCCATTATAGTAATGTTGTCCGTAAGTATTGGCAAAGTGACACTGAAGGTCTTATGTCTCATAGGAGACTTTGGAATGCTATATTGCTCACAGAACATTATTTGCTATGGCCTATGGGTATTTGAAAGTTGATGCATAATTTTATTTTTAATAGGACAAAGTTTAGTTATAGTACAGTTTAACATCACTGTAGCGAGTGTTAAGTTATCAGATATACCGTTCAGCAAGAATTTCTGTGTTTAGTAATGTGTTTCTATTGAAGACATATAAACTGGTTCATTGCTCATTATTTTTCAAAGGTTTTTAATGTCATTTCAGAAGATTGATTTAACGGCAAACATTTTTAATTGATTGATAATTTGTTTTTTAATTTTCACAGTAATTTAATAATTTCCTATTTCACGAGAATATGGTCGTGATAAGTTATTTATTTCAGTTCAAAATAATTGCGCGTAGTTTTAATTGTAATGGGTATTTCTAAGGCAGCATTTCTATACTTGAATTTAATTATTTGATTTATTTTGCTACCTAAAGATCTTGGTAAAATATTATTCTACTTAATCGTGAGTGTGAATTATTTGTGCGTTATCACTGCACTTGTCTTCAAAGCATTATGTAGCTACTTTCATCTGGAAATAGTCAGACGATTCTCTGACCCGCAACATACATTACCTCAACATATACAGTAGAATCTCGCTGAAGCAACCCCTCACAGTTCCCAGAAAAACTGACATATATGAAAAGGTCGCAATAGAGAATTTGCGCCATTCTAGGTCAACTTTGGTCCTCCATACCCAAATACATAAAAAATCACTATTGTTCGCATAGAGTTCTTATTCAAATCATATATGGTGCAAGAAAAACTAGTTTTTAAATTAATATTACAGTGTTTAAATAGCCAGATGTCTTCCGAAAAAACCGTTACTCCAGAAAAACATTTAAGAACTACCCTTGACAAAAAAAAAAATAAAAATAAAAATAAAATTCAAAAAATATAAAAAATCAACACAGTGTGACGTGTCCATTGTCGTTGGCTTTATATAGAAGAATCAGACTATTTAGTATTGAAATTATATGTTTTTATCAAAGGTTTATTATCTTTTTGCAGGCTGTATTTAAAAGGCTGCATTTCGCAACACAATAGCGATGCGTGGTAGGTGGTCTGGTGGGCCATGTTTTTGATCGGTCCGTCCAGCTGACTAGATGGAATGCGAGGAGGGTAAGTAAGGGCGGGGAGGGAAGGGAGCTGCTGGCTGTGCACACATCTACTCGTCAGTGCGCCTCCGCCAGTCGCTAGTACGCGTCCGTCATTCACCGTAGCCGTGTTTACATTTTGCTTCCGTTTTACTTGATGAGAAATTACAATAGACACTTGTGAAGTATGTAAACATTAAATGAAATCAAACAGTAAAGTTTGTATGGACATGCCACATGTGAAAGAATACTAAAAAAAAGTTGAAAGAATAAACTACGATGTGTACGCTTACTTACGTAAATATGATCACTTACTGTACTGTGTTGACATATTAAATATCTCAGGCTAAAAATAATGTTTTAACACATTTGTTCTTTGTACACTTTCCTAATCAAGCTGCTGCGTTTGTGTGTGTGTGAGGAGAAAGTCTGTAATAATAGTTAACGTCGACGAGACAGAAACATAAACAAATAAAATACAGATAATACCGCCCTACTTATTAAAAAAAGTCCCTAACTGTTGCCTGCTTTTTCTTCATGGCGGCTTTTTCCACAAACTGTAATTGTATGAACTGGGACCACACAGCGTCACTCGCACCATGCTGCCTCAAAATATATTCTTAGACGTCCCCAGCTTCGAGGACGTCTTTCGTTGTAAGCGCAACTTCGGGCTCTTCTGCTTCCTCCTCTTCCGCTGTTACGAACTCTGCAAACGTGCAGTCTGAGTTCAATTGCTGCCATGTTTCGTCATTGCATGGCCGAGTGTACGTCTGAGGCTGCGGCTCCCTCGAGGGGACTGGCTGGGGCTCTGCGTCCACTGTGGGTGGGTCGTGGGGGTTTTCAGGGTTGGCAGCAGCGAACAGGCACATGGACGGCAGCATCTTCGTCGACTGGTGTGACGAAGTGGGCATGTTAGAAACAGTTGGAGATGACTGCTGGTTTTAATTACCTCCAACTGGCCACAATTGATTCCATTGCCCAAAAGAAGTCCCACTTCTTCAGCTCTTTCCCGATGTCAAGCTCCAGCACCATGCTCCGCACAAGCATTTCTCGGAACTTCAGCTTCACCTGCTGGATTATCCCGTGGTCCAGGGGCTGAAGCACGCTAGTGGTGTTCTTTGGTAGGAACACCAGCTCGATATTCCTGAGGTTATCGAGCGCGGGATGTGTGGGGCAATTGTCGACGAAGAGGGTAACATTTCTGTTCATGACACCCAACTGTGAAGCCACTTTGTAAAAACTGCTACATTCATCCATGATTTCCTGTTGAAATAATAGTCACAAGGGAGATGAATGTTCCCCTTGAATCCTCTCCGTTTTTTTAAACTTGCCTATTACAAGTGGCCTCATTTTGTCATTGCCGTCCATATTACAGCACAGAAGGACGGTGAGGCACTCTTGCTCCTTTTCGCACCCTTGCATGTGTACCTTTTCACCGCAAGAGTGTGATCTGGCAAGAGATTATATAACATCCCCAGCCCACCTGCATTATCCACATCTCAGAGCTGGTAACGGCTGAGGACGTTTTGGAGCAAGGGCAACCACTCACTCACCGACTTAGGATCAACCGACACAATTTCGCAAACGATCTTGTGGCTGGATACTCGGTGTCGAGTCTTGAAACGATTCAGCCACCCGACTGAACGCTTCAAGTCTGTTATTCCCAACTTCAATGCAAATTCGTCCACCTTTGCCAACATCATTGGTCGGCTCACAGGCAAGTTTTGAGCTCTCAGCTAACCAAATCACTCCAACATAGCTTGCTCTAAGTTATCGTACATCGCACCCCTCAAATTGTTTAATTGCACATTGCGGCCTTACTTCTGTACTGCATTTAGAATTTCTTCTCTCTTTTTGAGAATCGTGAAGAGAGTAGACTTCGGAATACCATATTGCTGAGCTATCTTCCTGTTTGAAACTGTATTTTTATTCACTTCCTGGATAATATCGTATTTTATCATGAGCGACAAACTGGCTTGCTTTTCACTCATTTTCATGAATTAACGAGTTCGTGTAGGTCTAAAATCGAGTCACGATCGTCAACGATAATTTGCAAAATCACATAAAAATGTAACCAAATCAAAATAAGTGTAAAACTGCGTCAACGATCGTTCACAGAATCAAGCCAACAATGTTACTAAATCGAAATCCAAAAATAAAATGTGTGTGTCGTAGACAATTATTCACAAAATCAAACCAGCATTGTAACCAAATCGGCACCAGAGAAACCATAATAACCAAGAAAAATCTGAATCAACAAGTGAGAGTACCGTACCCACAAGTGAGCAAGACCACATTAATGTATTAACGAGTCGCAAGACAAAGGCACAGGACCTGGAAGGCAATAGATGTGCGCGCTGATTCTATCAGGTGGTGCGGTAGTTTACTGGTATTGGCTAGCGGACAGTCGAGGGTGGGGGTGGTATCTATTTTTAGCTGTCATATGCCTGCCTGCTTGCAGTACAGCCCTCTTCATGATAAATGTGACACATAGCGCCAACAAAGTATAAAAGACCTATTTTCAGCCGATTTTACTCAAATATTCGACTTTTTAGAAGCAAAATTTTCACAGTTTCTCAAAATAGGGTAATATAAAGTACAGAAAGGGCGCTTCAGAAGGGGGTCGCATCAGCTGGACTTTACCGTATAATACACTGTACAGCTTCTACACACTACCCACCTGTACATGAGTATGGCCATGTTGCATCATTTTACTACCAATAATTTATTACTTCGTATTTATTACATTGAAGTCAAACATACTGTACATGTATTTTAAAATATAACCTCAAAATAGATTTAATTAAAAATATTTAGTATACTTATAGATCAAAGATTAAAAATAAAACAAAACTAATTGTAAAAGTGACCAAGAACACAATCACCCGCCCATTCCCAACCCCCGGCCGGTTGGCGACCCGCCCGCCTCTTCCCCACACCGGCCAACCACTCCAATAAGGCAGTTCGCTCATCTCTTCTTCATCATGTGTGCGCTGTAACTTGGATACGGTAGGATGTGTTTGTGCCCGTCATATTACAATTATACGTCGTGTTTATTTAAGCTTTATTATGTTTTCTGTTATGTTAACTAAATAATGCTATTAAATATAATTACCATCATGTCATTTAATGATCTATAAACAATAATGTTTATAACTCATTCTTTTAACAAGTGAAAGCTGGACAGTTCATATTGACACTAACAAACATCGAATGCATGTCTCAGATATGCATGGCATCCAGTAGCAAAACGCTTGACAACAGCGCGTCTGGTGTGTCACTAGACCACACGTGCGCTCGCGCCCACATACGCAATCGGCTCGACCGAAAATAACAGCTGTGGATACACTTGTATACGTCGGTGAAAAAAAACTATGAAACATTATTGTGTAGGTTTTAAGTTGTTCTGTGAATGTCTTACCCAAGTTTATTAACAATGATCAACACCTTGATGTTCGTAATGATTTACTGTTGGTGAGCAAATTGAACCTCAGTATTAAATCTCTCTCCTCGCACATTGGTGAAGTGTGTAAAAAACTCATGCAAAGAGTAGATTCGTTATACAAGCAGATTATTTTCACACGGCCGGCCGAGCTAGAGAAGTGAAAGAACTGCAAAACAAAGGAAGTAGTGTTATCATTACGTCCCATCTGCTGAGCGAGCTTCAGGAGCTGTGACTAGGTAGTGGTCGAAAGTGGCACAAGTTAAATAGGTTAGACACATCGTGTAAGTTATTTTTGAACTAAACAGTTTCCAGATAGGTCCTTGCGCACACAAATTATCGTACACCAGCGTGGCTACAAACTGTTGGGAATATTAATCCCTGACTTTTCCCACCCAAATTGAAAATTTTCCCTGACCTAACAAATATTTTTAACCCAAACTTTTATGTTTTATAAAATAAATAATTTTTTCTTTGTCCAATTGAATGCACTTTGCACATAGTACAAGTTTAAATGTAATACTAATATAACATTTGTGTTGTTTCTAAACCATTCTTGTAACGGGGCAAGTTAAAAATCAAATAAATATTATTGATATACACCGTTGTAGCAAACAGTGAGTCAAAGAAAACCAGACAATACATGCAGACAAACAGAAAAGTAAACAACCAAAAGCATCCTTCTGCTTGTCTGCATGTGTTATCCGGTTGTGTGACAAACCATTTGCTGCAACTATGTATGTCCAAAATACTTCTACGATTTGTAATATACACATGAAAAATACATGCCTCAGAAAACACTGATTCATTACACAGTTTACACAATACAAGCAATATACTTTACGTACTCTAATCCTGCATGTTGAAATAAAATAATTAAACCAAAATTACGGCGGACAGTTGCAACAAAAGTAATTCATTTAAATTGATGTCAAAAATTTAGAGTAATACAATTGTTACATTGAGAAATTAAATTTACAATTTAATGTAGTACACAATTAAATTTTGTGTGGAGAAAATTCTCATTTCATAATAAACATACTTCATAATTACATACTACCTACACTCAAAAAGCCCAGTATTACAGCAAGATTACACAAAAAAAAAAATTCCTTGGAAAATGTAACTGTATGAGTATTGTAGAGGTACTCACTGAGAGATCCTGTGAAGAGTGCTTGTGGTTGTGCCCCTAGAAAGTAGTACTTTAATCAGTTTAATATTAACTCTACAACCTCCTAGCTCCCAATAAACCCCCCCCCCCTTCCCAAAGAGGTTCCTCTTCCATCTCCAGCCATGTTAAGTTCTTCCCCCTTGACACCTCACCCATCTTATCAACAAGCAAGCACACACCGTTGCTCTAAAAATAGAAATTCGCCTGACCTTTCTCTATCATCCCTTCTTTCCAATAGGCGACTGGGCGAGAGGTACAAATAAAAATTGATGAAAATAACAAGAAAGAAAACAGCACGGGAGGATGTAAGTTTGCTTTCTCATGTTACAAAAGATAGGTGTATTATTTTACAAGACTGTAGCTGCTTTTCAAAACAACGGAGTACATCGCATGTAAAAAAAAGAAGCTGACATGCTATCAGCCTTCCGAAACAAAAGAAGAACCAGGGGGGGGGGGGGGGGCTAAGAGAGACAAAAACCGGGCACGTAAAAAAAAATTGCAAAAGGCGACACTATATCATCCTTCCGCATCAGCAGGAAACTTCCAGCAGCAAACAACTCAATAGACTACAGATAAAAGTGGCGTATGTGACGCAGCGGGCCCACTATTTATGGCTTTCTTCCCCGGGATTATGGTACCCTGATGTCCGACAAAAGTCACCAGACGCGTCTTCACGCTTGCCAGTCCACGCTACTCCATTCATGTAGGCCTCATTTTGACTGATTTTAACCATTGCTTTTCGATTTCCGAAAAAGGAGATGGGGCGGGGAATTTTCCCTGACTATTCCCTGACTTTTTCAGGCCACTAAAATTCCCAGACTAATCTCGGTTTTCCTACCCTGCACACGTGTGTGTGGTCGCTCTCTGCCAAGACAAGATCCCAGGACGCAAACAGCTTTCTCAAAACATATGTTGTGCCAACTAGAATTACAGTAGCCGGAAAAGTTTGGGACTAATATGTCGAAGAAAAGTCGTACATGTCAACCACGATGTAAATTCATTCAGAATGCATGTGCCTATTGAAATAAATTACTATTTAACCTACAACATTGCGACAGTACATTGTAAACAGTTTCGAAACGCCAACATTGCTGGCACTTAATTTATGTTGCCAACGATATTAGTTTCATTATCATGAATTCATGCTTGATGTTGAGCTACAGAAAGGTCGTACACGCACATTCAGAGTATCATTTATTCAAAATACGTCATTCTATTGAAAAATATTACTACTTCAATAAACTTTCTTGCGGCTTTCTTGCAAATAACTTCCAAAAACTGTAGTTGCAGGCACAAGAATGTATACAGTATTGCCGGCGACGTCTTTGCTTAACTTTGAGACAAAGAAAGGTCATACATCTGCTTCTAGTGTATCTATTTACTCTAAATACTTCACTTTACTGAAAAATATTACTATTTCAGTAAACTTCATTGCGGCATTCTTGAAAATAATATTCCAAAATGGACGTTGCAGGCGCAAGAATTTTTGTTATCTGCAACATTAATGATTTATATTGAAGTAAATAAAGGTCGTAGATCCACTTCATTGGCATACCTTTAGAAATAACGAGTTTTCTTTTCAAAATAAATGTGTATAGTTTTATAAAATCGCAAAATTTTTGCGCCAAAGACGAGTAAACGCCGATTCAATGATAAAAAGCTGTAAATGTTGATATTTGAGAGGTCGAGATCGCCAAAAATTCGTCCAAATTCTATTAACGACACTATTCCCGGGAACCGGGAAGGGTTGTTGAATCGGGAGTTGACTGTAGTTTGCTATACTACACAAAATCATTTGTGTGAATGAGCAGAGTAGAACTTAGATTTTATGAGTACCCATTTACACAAGTCAGCGATTTTACGAAGTCATTCTAGGGCATCCTACAGTTAAACACCTATATTACGAGGCAGCGATTTTACAAGGTTATTCTTGAGCATCATGAGGCCTCCTAAAGTCTGGGTTTTACTGTGTCTGCAAGACCAAAATATGCAATGAGAAAAATTTTTTTAGAAACAATCATTTTGGTCCAAAACTAGGAATTTGATTTCACTTTCAGTGAAATCTATGGAATTGATCAATTCAGGAATTTTGACCCATCAGGAGATTTTCTCACTGATTATTCCATTAAAAACTACAAAAGTGTATGCATTCATATATCGCAATAATTTTCCTGTACTCTCAGAATCGTAATAGTGTCGTCCTCGTCGTCGTCCTCCTCGTCCTCGTCCTCGTCGTCGTCCTCGTCGTCGTCCTCGTCGTCGTCGTCGTCGTCGTCGTCGTCGTCGTCGTCATCATCATCATCATTATTATTACTTAACAACACTTATATAATTGTAGCAGATCCATATTAATATTTTACATGAAGAAATAATTGGTTCGATTCTATCGGTTCTAGCAGAAGTAAGAATGTGACAGACTCAACTCTGGTATAGTAACGTCGAGCATCAGCGAAACTAACCAATAACGAGAACAGACCCATTCCTCACACAAACATATCTGCCAACCTCAAGGATTCAGAAACAATACAATCCCGGGCTGCCACCAACAATTTTAACAAAATCCTTAAATTTGCTTCGAAAAAGCCTTAGAAATTCTAAATGGTACAAAAATCCTTAAAAAAATCCTTTATGGACTAAATAAGTTTCAAAATACACGCAGACTTCAATTGCTACAAAAATCTTACAAATTTCAAAGTTATATACTTTTATTAAGGACATATGATTGAAGTAAAAAAAAAATACAGTTTTGTGAACTGTCATATGTACACTTCAAACAATACACTACAACCCATCATAGTTTACAAAAACCGTGATGCAGTGTTATTATTATTTGATCAAATTCCGTGCTTTCTTCCTCATTTCATTGGTTGGTTGGAATTGATGTGTTTTCTTCCTGACTGAAACGTGCATAAAGTGCATTCAACATTGGAGATTCAAGTGATGACCTGTGTGCAGTTTTTACTATTAAGTTGCTAAATGCTCTTTTCACTGCAGCATTGCTGTAGGGTAGTATCAGCATAGCTTTTGCTAACTTGCAAAGAGTCTGAAAGCATGGCGTTCCATTGTTTTCATGGGAAGACACTTTCTGCCAATATGTGTCAGGAGCTTCTGAATTGGCAAGACCCAGTGATGATGGTGTCCCCCACATCGTGTAAGCTAGAAACTCTTCATTCAGCTTATTGAATTCTCCGCTGGGAATCACATTCGGAAACCTTGCAGCCAAACTCGCATCCTTTTCCCAGTCCCCAGATCCTTTCTTAGTTGCGTCTAATATGCCTATATTTTTCAACACACCCATCCTGCAGAGGCAACAAACGGTACAACTCCTGAAGAAATCTGATCTTTCCTGTGAGCTTATCTCATGGTTTTCGAGAAATGTGTGCATCGCACGGCCAACAAAAGTAGCTGCATCTAAAAGTTTATTTTCCCTCTGAATGTCAACAGATGTAATGTCGGATGCCTTTTGAATGATATGGAATTGTACGAAACTTGCTATGAATTGGCACAACAAAATGCAGGCTTCAGAGTAAAGCTTGAGAACATAGGGCTGGTCTTGCTGAAACAAAAGATTAAACTTAGTAAATCTAGTCAAAACTGCACTAAGAAAGCGGAAATAAACTTTGCTGATGGTGAGTGCAAGGTTTGTTTGATTCTTTGAACTGTTTCTTGAGGTCAGTACATTGCTTGGAATCAAGTGAATTAAAATAATGTAGAAGTGCAGGTCATTTCTCAAGAAGACGTTCAACACACTGTAGTGTGGCAAGCCACCTGGTTGAACATGGTCGCAATATTTTGTGTTCTTCAACATCAAGAGCTTTTTGTATACTCTGAAAGTAGTCCTGCCTTTTCCCTGAAGTTTTAAAGTATGTGTAGACATTTTGTGACAGTTGTTCACACACATTTGGTAGTTCACTACATGCGTGTGATGCAGCTAAATGTGCTACATGACAAGTGCAGTGCAAAAACCATACGTTTTCTTGCTGGCCATTTACTTGTGAAAGAACAGAATTGAATTCTCCCACCATAGCTTTTGGTGCATTAGAAGACATGCTTAAGCAGTTATGCTATGAAATGTTGTCCGCCTCAAAAGATTTGTCGACAACATCGAAAAAATTTTCACCGTCGCCTTCCCAATAAATGCCACAATTTTTTAGAAGCACGTTTAAACTTTATCTGTACCAAAAAACCGCCTGGTTACTGAAATGTCTGTTGACTCATCAATGAGAAGTGTGAAGAGAGTTTCCCTCATTGTATTTACAATGTCTTCTTCAGCGATTGCACCAATAGTCTGCTTTATAATCTGCCCGGTTTTTGTACGTCCACAGTGAAAGTTCATGGCTATTTCACTATCGAGAAACATTTTTGGAACTACATAACTGTGAGAAGTTATCTGCTAATTTGATTGACAGATTATTCTCACAAACAAAGTTTGCCCACCACAGTTCAGCGTCAACACTGCTGTTATTTTGTTTCGTAACAAAATGTAGCATTGAGCTGCTGCCTGATGCCGTGTTTCTTTTGTGACAGTCTGTTGACTCGTGACGTCTTAAGATCTTTGATGCCCCCTTACCGACATTCAAGTTTGTTTCGCACAAAGTGAAACGGCGTGGAAATCATCCTTTCAGCATCGCAACCACTTTAGTTCTGACTCCCACTGCATTTATAATTTTTGTTTGTATGGCTAGACATAACTCGTAAGTTTACGTTTACTTTCCATGTGTACAGCTGCAGCGACAAACAACTAACAACAGTAAACAATTTTTTTTTATGCCAGTACAGCCAACGTATTGCAGGTATTTTTTGTGGAGGTAAATAAACTCAACAAATATATATATATATATATATATATATATATATATATATATATATATATATATATATATATATATATATATATATATATATTTT
>PNEQ01008221.1:0-16420 GCA_003012365.1 Medauroidea extradentata
TAAGAATCAATTAGATATCTCAGCAGGTTGGAAAGTATTCGTTTAAAATACATTTTAAGTTTTTCACCCTTCATTTAGAAATTTGAAAAAATCTAAAAATATTGTAGTATGTATATGAATACACTTTATTTTGAAGCAAAAATAACGTAATCTCGCAAAACTCATTTACTTCCTGTCACCGCTTTAATTTCCCAATTTAGAAAAATTCCTTCTTGTTGGGAGTTCACGACGTGAGGGGAAGTCACCTTGAAAATTTCGTGTGTCTAGGTCCAGAGGTTTGGCCGGGCTGTGTGTGTTGATATGTCCCTAGCCACGCCGTGTCACTCGTGGTGCATGCGATACTTATAGAGATAAGTACGTAATCTCACTACCCACACTCTTCGCCTCTTTCCCTCCTCCCCCTACCATTTGTTTAGTCCGAGTGGGGAGAGTCCGTGCGATGAGAAGGGCGAAGCAGAAAAGAACAAAGGAAAAAGCTACATTTAAGGTGGTTCAAGCAGTGGCCGCTAGATGTCATAGCGCACAGCGAAGAGCAGTACGTCCTCACTCTACAAAGGCTCGCTGCCAACTGAGTGTCGATATCCGGCTCCCTGCGTTATATACGATCGAACTGCGCGCTGATAGCATGCAAGTACGCGTTTGTGGACGGTTTAAGCCTGTTTGCAGCTTATTCCCACACATGACTGATTTTCAGCGTGCACCATTTCCCTGAAGGGGCGCAAACATATTACCGCGCAAAAAGCGATCTCCAGTTACATCTCGCTATCTTGTAGTCTTTCTCACCCCGTTATCTGAACAGCCTGAGCTTTACGTTTCCATTCCTGACCCGCGAGGGCGAGAAGGCGGAGATGCCCTTGAGTGGACGGGCAATGTTATCGTAGAAATGCCAAGTTACCGAGACAGAAGTTAAACAGAACAGTTGGCGAGCACGAATAGGTCTCGCAGGGTTTCATCAATCACCTCAGTTTCACCGGATATCTTCAGTTATGGCAAAGTTACTCATCCTACATTACACGCCAGTATCATATGGACTGATTTTTTAATCACAGTACTTTGTATACCTCACGTAAAAAATTAAACAAAATTGAAGTAAGATGAAAGGCTACTTCTTTTCTTATTAGAGTTTGAGATTATTTTTTAAAGTTAGGTTATATAAGCCATAATTACCCTCTTCATGCTAGTTTATTTCAGTGCTGTAATTTTAATTTACGAATTGTGTTAGGTTAGAATTCTTTTAATTATGATTGTTTATGCTAAGTTCGTTTGGATTGTTACTTAAGGGTTGTTTTAGTTAAAACTAAGCGAGTAAATTATGGCCTGGTTATTAAAATATTATTTATGTAAAAAATTAGAACCCGTCGTTATAGAGGCACCTGATTTTCGAGAAAATATTTTAGCACCAGTTCATTTCGATGTCTTGCTTGCACACCTTCTGCTCTGCTGCGTGGTTATAAGCGGTGTGTGTTTGTGCACATATGTCTCTCATTTATCTGAGCTAATCAGAACTGGGTTACTGCGACACGTCGGTGATTTGTGAATAAAACCCAATGGTGAGAAATTTTTACATGTTTGTTGCAATGGGAGTTTACAATTGGAATTTATTGGTTTCCAAATCCCACTGGACCTGAGAGTTAAAAACACCTAACCGCTGCTCCAAAAGCAGAGATTCAGATGTCCACACAAAACATTGTAACGGAAAAATCTTTCCGCGAAAATCAGGCACCCTAATGAATATAGTGACTTACCTAGTTCAGTCGTCGTGTACAATACCACTGAAATGTTGCATGGGAAGTAGGTGTTGAACTCAGAGATATTCACGTTATTAATTTGAGCCATTTAATGTGTGTGGTGTAAACTCAGAAAGTTTCAAATTATAACAATTGCTTCCAAATCGCATCACCTGTATACAATCGTTTTGATTGGGACGCAATCAACTCGGCACCTCATTGGCTAAACGCCGGTTAATATTTAACGTTTCCCAGAACAGTGGACGGGCCTTAATGTGGCTTGGGCCAATAGGACAGTTAGAAGTGGGACTACAGTGACCAGTCGTGCTTGATAGTTTTAGAGTTGTAATCACTGAGGTGTACGTTTAGTTGAGTAGAAGAAATATTGTTTAGCTACATTAAATAATTTTTGTGTGAATGGAGAAAAGATAATATTATTGCTGAAACTAAAGTCCTTTATGCGCCTTTATTTTGTTACCTAAGTATATAATTGTGGTCAATACGGCTAAATGTTTGTTTGGATGTGAATGTATTTTTTTGGCAATAAATTAAATAATTGCACAGATAATTTAACTCGAGACTTCACGCATTGAGTTTCGCTCATTAGCATTCACGACCAAGACTGAATGTTGGTGGCTGACACACGCCAGGTTTATGTTACCCAAATTTATGTTTTTATTATTAGATTTCTGTAGCAATTACTTTAATCGGGATGGTTTGTAACCGGACGAAGCATCACTGAATACACTTACAGACAGAGACACAAAGCAATTTTATAAATTAAAGAAGTATTTTGGACAGACGCCATTGCAGCAAATTGTGTCACAGAAAAATAAGAGAATACACACATAAAGTAAACAAACAAAAGGGCTTTGTTTGCTAATGGCAAACTTAGGTAAACAAATACAATTCCAAAAGGAATTCAGTCACAGAGTCACAAGAAAATAAATGAACACAAACGGCCACTCAGGCACCAAACAACAAACCAAGGAAAATAAACTCAGATTATTCCACAAAAGGAATTCCTTTAGTAAGAAGTTCGAACTAAACTATCCGACTGGTGGGTGTGTAGATACACTCTCATACCAGCAGCGTGCAAGAGGCGAGGAAAGGCTTTTCCAGTAACTCGACCTAAAGAATAAGAACATTCTCTGTCAGTTTCTTCCCGCAGGTATGTTAAAGGGAGGGGAGGGGGCAGAGCTCCCTGCCAAATTTTAATTATTTTTTTCTTTGTATTTGTACGAGATATAGTTTGTTTCATATCTGTCATAGTTTTTGTATAGTGACGAGTCAAAACCAAAATTTGCATAAAAAAGTTTTATACAAGAAACGAAAACCAACTGACTTAGAGAAATGAAATAATTCACAACGAAAAACAGTGTTACATATATTCGCCTAGACGTGTATAAAATACCGCATTGATTTTTTTTATTTTTGAGATTTACTGATTTTGAAGTAAAATTATTTTAAAAATTCAAAAAATATTAAATGAATTGGTTTTATCAACGTCTTAACGTAGCGCGTTCAGTATGAATTATTTAATTTCTGTTTGTCATTTTTTTTTTTTTTTTTTTTTTTTTTTTTTTTTTTTTTTTTTTTTTTTTTTTTTTTTTTTTTTTTTTCGTTTCTTGTGTTCAACCGTTTCATGCCAATTTGGGTTTTAATATGACGTTATACAAATATGAACTCTAAAAAATTTCCATTACTGTAAAAAGTAGTCACAATGTATGTCTTTGAAACAAACCACATCTTGTACAAGTATGAAACATTTTTAAACAGTTACAAATTTGCGTGAACTGTACCCTTAATGCCACAAGCTAAGAGAGTATAGTAGGATGTAGTACCGCTTTGCTTGAAACACCAGCAAACTTTGCCACCCAAACAAATATATGGTAAAAATTTATTTGCTTGTAGAGAAGACTGTTCAGTATTGTGCTGTTCCTCAGACCGTATGAGCAGTTGCCAATAGTGTACAAGTGTATTGTTACACTGTGCACGCAAACCTCTAGACAGCCGTCGAAGAAGTGGCTGTGGAGAAACATGAACAGCCGGGTGTGGGACAAACTTCTCATCCGGTGCCTCATTCCGTCTCGTTATTACACTTGCCTCGCGCTGTGCGTTACATTAGCACGACCAGGTAACAACACCTCTCCTCGCCAGTTGTTTCTCTCGTGTCTTCTCGCGGAAAAATTAAAGTGTGAACTTCTTCGCGCGACAGAAAAACCTTTCGACACCGGCCAAAATAACCGAGCGAAATCGTTGTTTTTAACACGCTAGCATTTGTCGAAGCATGGTGGTGTTTCAAGAGTGAATGTGAGATTTTAGTCAAAGCTTAAGGGTGTTCAAGTGCGGTAAAATCATAATTATATATTTTTATGAAATATTGTTAGTTTTGTAGACGATACTTGTGAATGCGTGATACACGAAACAATTTCAGCTCTCATAGTTTTCTCATAACGGGGTGTCAAAGACAAAATTTGCTGGTATGTTACACATTTGCCATGCAAATAGTGAAAATTAACAGACCTACTTAAAGAAAATATTTCACTGTTAACTTACGTCCCGAGAGCTTTGCAATAAAACATTAAAGAACCTACAACATAAAACTTTTAATTAAAAAAAAATAGCAAAAGTACAGAAAAAAAGTTGCACATTCACCAATTACTTTAAAATACAAAAAAAATTCGCGAGATTTATTTAAATGTTTTATTACATAGCCAATGGCATGTTATTTCACTGTGAATTATTTCACGTACGTAAGTTAATTGGTTTGCACTATTAACATGGCAGCAGAACATAAAAATTTCGACTTTGACGCACCGTTATGAGAAAACAATGAGATTTAAAATTGTTTCGCAAGAGTAAAATATACTCACAAGTATCGTCTACAAAACTAACATTATTCATAATTTTATGTTTATGAAACAAAAATTGCTATGTATCGATAAAAATTGGTTAGAATAGCTTACCTTTCAAATACCGTCGTTGTGGGCTAAACGATTCGAAAGCTATAATCCATCAAAGTTGAACCCCTTAAAATGTAAATTTTTTTAAAAGTTATTTCGTGCTAGCATTTTAATGATCTTTGGTGGAACCTACGTGACAAGGTGAAGCAGAAGTATCACAGGTGTTCGCCATAATAGCAACAAACTATTATTTTTATGGTTCTAAGAGTTTAACTAAAAAGCTAAATGTGGATATTCATGCTGAATTGCGAGCTAGAGCAACTGTAAAGAATTGTGAACAGAATTGTTTCATTAACTTGCGTGCACATCTGCGCCTACGCTTGGTGGCCAGTGATGTTTTTAACTCCCAACGTCTTAGGGTTCTATCTACAGATAACAGAATTATAAATCATCTGTGGACGTTTCCTGCGAGGCGTTAGCATAATAAACTGGACAGTTTTGTGGACATACGCAATTCCCAGAGAAAATTGCCGAGTTGCGGAAAAACTTCTGTCGTAAAAGTTAGTAACGATTATTTCCCTCAACACGAAAGAAATATGAAATTTTTTTTGTGTTAACGTAGTTATCAGGATTTGTCGTATTTACGCTCAAGATTTCTTTCGCGCGAACCGGATAAATTTCTGCTACCTATCTTCTCAGCTCGGCAAGAAGTAGCCAGTATTTACGAAATGTGATTTCCTGGCTATAAATCGCGCGTAAGAACTCTTGAAGTACTGGAGAAAGGTTAAATCGACTGCCGAATATAAATGGCGGAGATAGAACAGCGCCTGTGCAACAGGGATGATGGGGAAAGGGGATTTATTTTGTCAGGGAGGAAAGGGGGTGTAAAATGTCTGTCTGCGCAGGAGATGAAGTAAGAGAAATGATGAGAGGGGATCGGAGCTTTGTGAAGATGGCACACGCGGCCAGTTTGCTGCAAGCCAAGTCGCGGGAACTAACCCTTTAGCCAGATTAATGTGAAATTCGAGTAATTATTACTAGAGAGGAAACTTTCGCGAGTTTAATAACCTGCAGGCTAGAATCCATTGTACTATGCATACTCAAGCCCCGTCTATTTGTCCACTAGCTGCTACTATGTGGAACAGCAGACAATGAACGAATAGACGGAGCTTGAGTATGCATAGCATAGTACAATGGATTCTAGTCTGCAGGTTATTGAACTCGCGATATTTTCCTGTCCCTAATTATTGGTAGAGCCACGATTTAATGGCGAAAAGATTTTTGAAACATTTGGTTTCAATGTGTCATGTGCACACCTGCAGCTCTGCTACATTGTCTGTGGTTGGATGATTTTACTCTCACTTGCCTTGACAAATTATAGACTTACAGACGCACAATAATCTTATTCTGATTGGTGCAGTAAAATGAGAAATGTGTCTGAACAAAGACACGCTGCCAATAACCTTGAAACAGAACTGCCGATGTGCACGAGAGACACTGAAACAAAGTGGGGCAAAAATCTTTTCGCGACAAAATCGTGGCCCTAATTATTGGTTGTGAGCTAGGCTCCAATGACCTGTACATACCCAAGTACAATCTCCGAGCTCATTGGGCAAGAGCCATTATTAGTGACCCGGAAATTTCGGGAATACATTTGAGGAAACGTTAGATTTGTAACTCCGGTACGGGTGAGTTACTATCATGATTGGGCCACTGTTTACCAACACCGTCATCAAGAACTCTGAACCAACAGTAATAAACTCACAGACTGCCGCGGTACCTTGTCACATGTAGAACTGTACACTCACTGTAGCAGCAGGCAATATACAAGTAGCTGAGAACATAGTGTACACATGATTGTGGAGTACAGCCGGCTGGTCTTTGAAACCACGAAAAGTTCAGGTGTGCGGATATTAGGCCTATGTGATGGTAAGAAACCTGGAAAAAAAAAACAGCTTTTTATTTTGAGCGCAAACTAGATTTCAAGCAAATTTAAATTTGTGTCACTTTCGCAATTGGTGCTTGACACATTTGGCACCTCCAGCAGGGCGCTCATCCAATAATAGAGCAGCAATTAAATAAAAGCCCAATCATGTAGAACACTGGGTCAGCGATCAGCCAATGGATAGCTGCTGTCTGTTTGTGAGTTGTTCGCAAGTATTGAGGTGTCTAATTGTTTGTCAACTACCTCGCTGTCGGCGAGGCATAAACCTAAGTCTCTGAAAAACCTTGCGATTCATATAAATATAACTACAGGCGGTTCGGAATAAAGTGAGCACTCGACAAAGCCCAGCTAAAGATCTATTTCCAGCCAATTCTTATCTTTCTGCGCGTAATGGCTAACGACGGAAAAAGTTTAACCTCCTGTGACTCGTCACTTTATGTTTGCGCGTGTAAGAGTAACTGTTCGGTCGATAGGTACCTATATAGTTTGATAAAAAAGAAGTTAATTAATTATATAAAATACAATTATATCGCTGTCGGTTTAATTTGTTTCAGTATTGTTGTATTTAAATATGAATAAACACAGAAGTATATTGTGTTATTTCGTTGCCAACCATACAAGCAGCAAGGCAACTACAGTTAATGTTGAATTATATGTAGTAACAGCGAGTGATATTTTTCAAAGGTTACATTTTTAGTGTTCACTTTATTCCAAACGGTCCTAAAAGGACGTTTGTATACGTTATAAAAACAAGAAAACAAAATTTTAATTTCAAAGTCTAAATTAGGTATAGCAAACCTATTCTTACAATTTAGTTGAAAATATTTTTAGTATCTTTATTAACTTAAAAAACTGTTTATTTGGTCAATTATTTTATATTTTCGTTAACCAACTAACTAGCCGGGACCACACAATTATTTGCCTTAAAATATTGTACTACTGAGTATAAACTATATTAAACCAAGATGGTGGAGAGTTTCACGATACCAGCACAGGTTTAGGCTTAGTCTTCCTCCTACGTGTTAATGTATTGGTTTCCCTTACTTATTTTTGTTTCACGACCGAAAATAAAATAGTACCACAATTGAAACGTAGCTATTGATCTTACCTTTCAGTAGACGTGTAAGAACTGAATTAGGTAAGCATTATATATATATATATATATATATATATATATATATATATATATATATATATATATATATATATATATATATATTTAAAAAAATTATTTTCTTAACTTTTACAAAAAAAAAGGCACAATTATGAGTTTCTAATTCATTTCGTATCCGTCTATTAAAGGATAAGCTAAATTGATTTGTTTCGATAGTGATGCTGTTGTAATTTTTTGTCGTGATACAATAATAAGCTGAGTAAACCAATTTGCACCGAAAAGTTAATAGTATTATAACTGTAAATACGAATACATTACTTTATTAGTAATTTCCTACAAATTAAATATTTTTCAGCCCCGTGCTTGCAAAGCTGCAATTTGACTATTTTCGCTATTAACAAAAAAAAAAAAAATCCAAACGATACGAATGAAATAATTTAGAGTGAAATTAAATGTATAAAGCTACAGAATGTCACCTAAGATATTTCACGTATTTTTTTTTAAATACAGGTGCTGAAATGTATGGCAAAATGTAGGTGCATTGAAGAATTTTTTTAATACAACAATTTTTACATGAAATAACAAAGGGGTCATTCTGTAACTTAATACATTTACTTTTACTTTAAACTATTTCATTCGCATCGTTTGAATAGTAATTATTTTGAGTAAGTAGCGAAAATAGTCAAATCACTACTTTAACATGCGCTTGTACGAAAACTATAGAACCGAACAAATACGTTACTTGTCCGAAATTACTATTAATGTAAGATGTAAGAGTTGAACAGTGTCTTTTACAGTTATAAAATCACCTATTTTTGGGAGCAGGGCGCCCTTAGGGAATATTTATCTTAAAGGAAGAGAATATAAGTTGGGAGCTGAACATTTCTCGTTTTCTTTTAGACACAAGTTAGAATTCTAGAACCCGCAAGTTCGTTTCGCTCGCATTAGTCTTTAACTAGGGACAGGAAAATTTCACGAACTCAATAACCTGCATGGTAGAATAAACTATCCTATGCATAACTCAAGCCCCGACAATTTGTGAACTAGTTGCTCTCAGTGGAACAGCAGACAATGACCGAATAGACAGGGCTTGAGTTTGCATAGCAGTTGATATTAACATGTAGGTCGTTGTATTCGCGAAATTTTCCTGTCCCTACTTGCTTGACACCTCCTGGAAGTCACTGAGCTAATAATAAAAATAAAACTGAACGTGTCCCAAATCACTGTGTCAGCGGGCAACTAATGAATAGAGAAGGTGATTTATCGCGGTAAAAGTTGACTGTCTGCTAGGCTTCAATGTAATGTATTCATTTCTGACGTTTTTATTTCGTTACTGGCGAGTTCCTATTTGACTGGGCCAATGATAACTCTGGTGCGCTACTACTGGACGTCTGTGATTCGTCTGTAAACAATTATACTGTGCTACATAACCGTCGGCCAATAACACATGACGCAGAACGCTTTACTGATTTGCATAATACGCTGGCGGAAAACATTCTCGCGATTTTACACCATCTCTGCTAATGAACCGTTGCTGTCTGGTTGAGTTTACTGATAATATTGGAGACTAGCCTTCAGGTCAGCGAACCCGCGAGTATTTCAGGTCTTTAGGTATCAGTAGGGACCCAGGTTTTTCGCGAAAATAATTTTGCCCTACTTTGTTTCAGTGCCTTACGTGTACATCTGCAATTCTACTGCGTGACCAATGATTTGGATATTTTAACTCTCTTGAGCCTAGGTATTCTACCGGCAAATCACAGCCGTGTGGTGTTGCAGAGACTTTATTATAATTGGCTCAGACAAATTATATACGGCTCTCCATATAGACACGCTGCCAATAATCATGAAGCGTAACTGCAGATGTGCACGCAAGGCCTTGAAACAAAGTGGGGCAAAATTATTTTCGCGATAAACCAGGGGTCCCTAGGTAAAAGTGATCAGGGCCATAAAGAGTTCCACTACGACATTTACTACTATAGTCATTCGCCCAGTTTGAAGGACCTTCCACAAGATGTACACTTATGAATAGTGTGCTATAATGTAAATGAAACTAACATTCATGTAAAAAAAACGAGGTATGATTTAACAACCTCTTTCGGTAGTTATAAGTAAGGGTACACATGGTCAATGACAGGATGTTTTTAACTCTCCGTGTTTTGATTTTCTAACGGAAAATCACAAAGTGTAGTGTTGCAGTAACCTTATTCTGATTGGCTCAGTCAAATAAGAGTCTTCTATGCACGAAGACATGCTGGCATTAACCGTGAACCAGATATACGTAACTGAACGAAAGACATTAAAACAATTAGGTGCCAAAATTTTTTCGTGGAAATCAGGTGACCCTAACATTGAATAAACAGCTAGTGACATGGCGAATAACTCACGTTATTAATTTGCTCCTAGGTTTCAGTGATTGCCAAACCGACAGGAATACAGAACCAATCATAAAATTAGTTCGTTGCAACAGCTCACAATTTAAAATAGTTTGTGATTGAAAGAGTTGCATGGAGTTATCACATGTGTGTTGGTTAGTCTGGCCCGGTTGGCTAGGTCAGGTATTTACGATGCCGGATGATATTCACTGGCAGCGTAATGACGTTTCCTTATCTCTTTCTCTCTCATGGCTGTATCCTCCAACCGAGGCCAACTGTCTGGTTTCCCACGCTGCTGAGCCCTGAGCGCCCAGGATCAAGGCTGTTTAGACGTCGCCACTCAGACAGGGCGCTTTCCGTAATCGATTTCCCTTACTCAGCGGACGTGCGTCTCTCAGTAACTATGTAAGAAGTGCTCGCAACATTCCACAGTGAAAGAAGCAGAACCACCTTTGTTTTAAAATAGTGATGTCACTCAATCAAGCCTGGTTACTGACGCAACATAAATTGCAGAAGTATTAATCAAATATGTAAAAAGAACAACTAATTCTGTTAAGAAACTATTTGTTTTATTTGAAAGAAACAATCTAGTTCGCAGAAGACACATTCATTTACTTTTCAGAAAATTTCTGTTATTTGAAAAATAACAATGTTCTATAGTAGGAGAAAACATTTGCTCTTTAAAAGAGACAACCAAGTTTGCTGTGTTTGTTAAACAGTCCTTTATTTATAAAAACGCATTATTCGGAAGAAAACTCTGTTATAATATTGAAACTGCATATTCCGCACTTGGTAAATATGATATACATCCCATTATGCAATGTACTATATATGTTATTCATTATAAATCCTATTATGCCGTAAAACAATCTCACATTTTAATGAAAAAATATACTCTTCAGTAGGAAAATTTGTTCTGCTGAAAAAACCCAAACACACCGTTAGCTGTATTATAACAGTAGAAACAATATATTGCGTTTGAAGAAACAAGGTTTTATTCAAGAACACATCTTCCACAAATGAAATTTTTGTTTTTTTCCCCATTTGAAAAAAAGTTACTATAAAGAATTAATGTATTCTACTATAGGCACATGCTGTTCTTTGACTGAAGGAAAAAAAATGTTTTAGTAAGAACTAGTTGCAGTTTCGGCTCGTGGGTTGTTGCCAGGTAGGGCTGCAGTTGCCAAGAGCTGTACAGGGTTGTGCGCTGGTTGACTCTACAGCCACTGACACGCTGATGTGCAGGTGCCCAGAGGTCACAACACATCTAGTAGCCGGCAAACATATCATGCTAGTTGGTCTACGGCGCGTTCATCAAGAGTGTACTGTCCTGACTATCTGCAGCCCCACCTGGCAACAACCCAAGAGCCGCCACTGTCTAGTTGTAGTTTTGAAGTAAGAAATGGCATTTTATGTATTACTTAGAGCAATTCCGTTCATGAGTGATATTTAAAAAAAATTCGAAATTTACTGCTTGAGACTTTTAAATTTCACGTTTTTATTTGAGAGCGACTGAACTTTAAGTTAATGTGTGGTCAACAGGCTTTTGTCTGTTCTTAGTCGGCAGTTTATCTGCTGCGTGTGAAGACCTTACTCAAACAACGATATATGGCTAGCAGGGGCGTAGCCAACAATTTTTTCAGGGGGGATATTACCCATTCACGACAATAATGTAAGGAGGTGGGGTCCGGAGGTCCTCCCCCGGAAATTTTTTTTTATGTACAAAATGGTGCTACTTAAGAACTTTGCGAACCAAAAAATTAATATACCACTTTAATAATTTAATATTTTAATAAATTTTATTAGTTTTAATTAATTTTAACGTTTCCACAGAATTTCACAGGGGGATATATCCCGATATCCCCCCCCCCTAACTACGCCCCTGGGCTAGAGACAGAAAAAATTCGCTGGTTCACTGACCTGTAGGCTGGCCTCCAAGAGTATGTATGTATTCAAGCAAACAACAGCTGTTCTTTGGCTGCTCGCTGACACTGTGAAATGGACAAGTGTTTAGTTACATTGCTATTGTTGGCTCATGGACTTCAAGGTAGTGTTAAATATGTCAACAGTCAATAGTGAGTGTAGCATGAACTTACAGTTGATGTAATTCTAGCTTGTACCTGAAAGAATACACGAATTTTTCAGGTCTCTATATATGGCCAATGGTATGATACCAACTATCCTGTGATGCTGCAACACGAAGACACGAATGACAGGGCCAATAGCATTACGGAGTATGTTCGAGTGGCTATAGGCCAGTAGAATTCTAGCCTGTCGCGAAATATGGACGTGTGGTATAATTTCTGTGACAAGAAGGCCTGCATTATCTTGATTACGACTGGCACCAACAGTCAGTATACAATATTTTCCTCAACAGAATTTGTAAGAAAACGTAAAATCGATGCTAACAAATTAAAAATTTACAGCATATTTTTTGTTTTGGTATGTTCAGTTTATTTTTAGAAAAATTTTGAAAAATACTTTGATTACACAAACGTATATATTTACGTTTTAGTTCCAGTTTTTAATATTGAATTTTCCGGCGTTTATTGACAATAACCCAGCAGAAATTTGTAGGATTTTCGGTTAATTAAGTAATTTTACTACCCCGGAGTCGGAACCTCTTTACTAAGAAACTCATAGTAATTCTTTAGGAGAGTAATCAACAAGGCGTGGATATAATTACTTTAGTTTCCTAATTAAATAACAAGCGAGGTGAAGTTCTCTTAACTCTATTGAAGCTACTCTCCTTGTTCGTAATGAAAAATTTGCATTTTTCATTTGACGCTGTAATACTATTAAGTTTCTCTGTGTTGGTAATGTATTAATACTTTATGCATATGCACGTACTAAGCAATTTTTTTTTTGTTTGAAGAAAATAATATTAGCTAAATAAAAATTTCACACCTTCTTCAGCATATACTCAATTTATTAAGAGACTTTTTAAAAATGAATTTGTTTATAAGATTTGTAAATACGTTTCGAAATAATTTTGTACATAAGACTTCTTGGCATGATTGCTCGTTGAAAAATATATTTGTAAGGATTATACTGGTAAATTATGCAATTATGTTTAAACGTAGAAATTATTTCAGTACCTGGCAAATTTTCTGGACAATAAACAACCGATGCTTCATATTAGCGTACACATGTAAGTCCACATAAGCTAGTAAAAAAAAACCTTTTACACTAATAATGGGAATTATAGAATATTCACTGATTTTCCACTGGTTTTCACAGATTCCGGATGGATGAGTTTAAACTATTTGAATCGGTGTAAAACCACCGTTATATTACTGAAAATCACCTGTCTTACTTCTGGACCGTTAGGAATACAATTCGTAATTAGTCAGAAATCATTAACATTCCAGTGTTTTTTTACAGATTATGGGTGGAGCAATTAAAAATAATTAAATTAGTCGAAAACTATAGACAAATTAGTAATTATTAACTGATTCAAGTTGGAAATGTAAGCACTGTAAAGCGAAATTAGTGAAAATTCACTAATTAATTTTATTTTGAGCGTGGTATTCCTGATAGAAATAAATTCTTACGTTAAGAGACACTCATTTTTGGTGGGAAACTATTTTATCGAACTTGTGTCGCACTACGTGCACATCTGCAGCTATGCGTAATGTTTATTGGCAGTGGTTCTGGTGAGGCTCATTAGACTGAGCCAGTCAGAACTAGGTTACTTCAACACCACACATCTGTTATTAGTGGGTTGAACCTCAAGACGCTAAGACTTGAAAACATCCAATTATGGACAACGAAGCAGAGATGCAGCTGTACACGTAAGGAATTGAAACATCGTGAGGCGAAAATATTTACGCGAAAATTAGGTGTCCCTACCAAAATCCCACACACTTTCGTTGTATTTCGAGAAGTTCTTTCTTATGTAAGTATGTCTGAAATTGTGGAATAAGATGTGATGGTTTATTGCGGGAAAACTTGACTATTAGCCGAGGTTCAACGTACGTTAAGCTCACCATAAGATGACTGGCTGTCGCTGGTGCGTACAGCTGTTTCCCTATTTGACTTACACAAACTGAACACTGCTATTGTAAAATTTTATGCCAATTGTTGGTCTTGAGACCTGCGTTGTCTCAACCGATTCATGTTACAAGAAACCACAGTGTTAACAAGTGAATGTTAGCACAAAAGTTTTCGCGATATAACATCATCTCTAGTAATCATGCACACTCTAAATCTGAATTAGTGAATATTCACTGATTCAGCTGATGGATGGAGCAGTTTCAACAAATTGAATCAGTGAAAAACCACTGTGAAATCGGTGCCTATTCACTGATTCCGATAAAGAGTGCCAACATTCCACAAGTTAATTAGTCAATATCCACAAATTTTCCAGTAATTTTTCACTGATTCGTTCTTTGAAAACAACTGGAAAAAACTGTGAATATTCACTGATTCAATTGTGAGATGTTGGCATTATTACAGGAAATCAGTGAATATTAACTAATTAATATGTGACTATATTGACTGATTCAAACTGTTGAAACTGCTCCATCTAACATTGTGAATCAGTGAATAGTACTAACTTAGATTAAGAGCGTAGAAACGTTAGAATAAGACGCAGGTACACAAAATACTAAAAACACTACGTTATGGTTTTACGGCTGTGCAATTCTTCCTACATGCATCGCTGCACTATATTCTTCAACAAGCGTCATACGTAGGGAAATGAATATTTCACGGGTTCAGTAACCCACATGTTAGAATGCACTGCACTGTATATACTCAAACCGCGACCATTTATTCATTACCTGCTACTCACTGGAGCAACACACAATGAACGAACACACTGAACTTGAGTATGCGCAGGACATTGGATTATAGCAAGTGGCTCATAGAACTAGCGAATTTGTCCTTTCTCTTGCACAACTTTGATCACAATTTTACGACCTTGGTAGAAAAAGGGTATATCTCACAATTGAAAATTTCTGTATGGTAAATTAAAGTGTTTTTTCCGTACTATAACTTCCCGAACGTACATATAATTTCTTCGGCTTGAGTTGTAACAAAACAATAATCTTCAACTTAGTAAGTTTAGCTTGGAGCTAGGGCCAATAATGTTTGGAGAAATATCTCGCACCAACCTGTTTAAATGCCTTAAATGTAGAGACAGGAATAATTCGTGAGTTTACCGACTTGTAGGCTGGCTTCTAACAATATGTGTGCGCTGTGGCAAACACCACGTTCGTATTGGCTGCTTGCTGACACAGTGGTACCACATGTTAGATCCTGCACTTAGTTTGTTCTTTGCTATTGGATCAGCTACCTCCACGGTTGGGCCACAAATTTTTCGCGAAAATAATTTTGCCCCAGTTTGTTTCAGTGTATTACGAGCACGTCTGCAGCTCTGCTCTATAGTCTGTGATCGTATGTTTAAACTCTTGACTGTCTTGTAGTTATACTGCAAATCACAGAAGTGTGGTGTCGTAGTAACCTTGTTCTGATTGGCTTAGTCAAATAAGAGACTTTATTTTCCAAATACGTTCTGCGAATAACTATGAAGCATAGCTGCAGGTGTGGAAGTAAGGCACTCAAACAAACTGGGACAAAATTCCTTAAGTTCGTGACCCTACAAATAAGCCAAGAACCAATTGTGAAAGTAACACGAACTCACAGATGTTACAAGTCTAGCTTGTGCCCAAACGAGAACGCGCGTTCTTCAGATCTATACTTATATCCACATCTGCAGCTAAGTTGTGTGAACGTTGTGCAGAGACGTTGCTTGTTCTTCTTAGCCAATGAGAACAAGGTTACTGCGACACTACACGTCTGTGATTTACTGGTAGAAAATCAAGAGCAAGTTAAAACATCGAATCATTGTTCGTGAAGCAGAGCGGCAGGTGTTCAGGTAAGGCTTTGAAACAAGAATTCGTGTATCTCTTTTTCCGGAAATCACGTACCTTTATCACTATACAAGCACAAAGTAACCACACAACAACTATGTATCAATAAACAAGCAGAAAGTAATCACATAACAACTATATTACAATATACAAGCACGAAGTAACCACACAACAACTATGTATCAATAAACAAGCAGAAAGTAATCACATAACAACTATATTACAATATACAAGCACAAAGTAACCACACAACAATTATTTTACAATATACAAGCACAAAGTAACCACACAACAACTATGTATCAATAAACAAGCAGAAAGTAATCACATAACAACTATATTACAATATACAAGCACAAAGTAACCACACAACAACTATGTATCAATAAACAAGCAGAAAGTAATCACATAACAACTATATTACAATATACAAGCACAAAGTAACCACACAACAACTATGTATCAATAAACAAGCAGAAA
>PNEQ01008225.1:0-13672 GCA_003012365.1 Medauroidea extradentata
TGTTAAACTTTCAAAACAAACATTTGTTTTGAAAATATGCCCAGTATATGCAAACTGACAAAATTAAAGAAAATTGTAGACAGCAAATGCGGGACTTTCAACGAAATTTACCTTTTATTTAATCCATACTATTTCTTTAATAATAACATTTAAAGTGCTCAGCTAGAAACATAATCATAAATATTGTTATATATTAGGTCCGTGCCTATTAAAAAATAATATTTCACAAAGTTTTATTAATTACTATAAAATACTTTGTTAATGTTTATGTGAGTAGTGTTGCCATCTTGCATTTGCGTTGATGGGCTATAGGACCGAAAAGGGAGGCTAACGAAGACCCGAACATTGCCGAAGTTTCAGCGAGCTGTAACGAAGAACCTCTTAGAATACGAATTTTTCAATCTCGAAGATTTTGTTCGTTATTATAAGGATTCGAAAAGTAACGAATTCGTTATGGAAACGAATAACCTGGAATAAGCCCCCTGTTCTTCTACGACCGTGAACAAGATGTAAATAGTGTGGCCATGTGATACTACTAATGGCCAGAAATATAACACTAACTGTGCGATTTTAATGGTTTCGGAAAATTACCTACAATGTTGCCAAACCTATATCAAATCTGTTAAAGAATGATACAAAAATGGTTAACAGAATACCATTGAAAGACAGTCACACGTGACTATCTGTATCGCTGACGCTATCAAAAGTCAGTAACGGATGACTGACGTTACCGAGGAGAAGTTACAGAATAAGGCCCATGGTGACCTTAAAAAGTTACAGAATAGGCCCCCTATTCTTCTGTACTCCTAGGCGTTTTACTCACCAGAAACAAGAAAGCGTAGGGTGTTTTACTCGTCAGGTCAAGATGATCTCAGGTCAAAAAGAGCATGCCATTTTAGCTCCTCCTCGCGAGGAAGAGTTGCAAGGGCAAGTAGGAGCAAATCTTCTGCTAGATGTTACGGGGAGCATACTGCTGCTGACTGCACAGTTTACTTTCGCTGTCGTGTTTGAAAATAGAGAAAATAAGAATTATTTCAGACATGGACGACGATAGTAAAGTTGTGGCAGTTGAATAAGGTTTTTTTATTCTAACTAATAAAAGTTTTATGTTATGGTTTAGTTTGCATGTGGTTGTTAACCTCTAAAAACAATTCGCAAAAATTGGTTAATATTTGCAGAATGTGTTTAATTCCCGTAAATGATGAGCTCATTTCACGAATTTTTCTTGTTTGTAGTTAGTATGTACTTATACTGTATATTCAGCGAGGGTTTGTATATATTTCTTGTACACAGGGTTTTAATTGCTGTAAACTTGACGAATTCCTATGCTACTGTACTGTTATGTACTTAATGTAGTTCAACTGACTAATAAATAAATACATACGTACGAATTATTATTATTCCTCAGACCAATTAAGTTTAGTACAGAGTATTTTTCTAGCTTCTTATAATTTCATTAGTATACACTTTAACATATATTGCATTATTTGGTGCATCTGTAGGAACTTCATCATCTTATGATTTTTGTTTATTAAAATTTTTAAATACGTCTGCTAGTTCTGCCATCAAATCAACGCAATAGGCGTTTTCCTCGCTCCTCCGAGAATTGTCAACTCTTTTTGACATGGGTCAACTTGACCCAACTCTTTCAGCTCCTGAGAGAGGATGAGTAAAATAAACCTAAAGCAAATTATAAACAAACATGTTCATTGGCTGCCGACCACCGTGCACTGTGATCTTGCATAAGAAATAGATCCTTGTTACCTCTTGTGTACATATAAATTTTCTACTCCATCCCCTAATGAGAGAGTTTTACTAACAAATATATAATGTTACCAAATGCTGCAAACACAATCTACGACACAATATGTTTATTACTATAATTATGGTTAGCGGACAACACATCTGTACAGTTGATTAACGAGTTGTTTAACGACTGACGCACTACTAAACATACGAATTTTTTGGTACACTTGCCAGTAGGTATTTACAGATGTGCAATACTCTGAAAATACCAAAAGTTTAGTTCAGTAATAAGTCGGAAACATAACAAACTAATCTAATATTTTAATTTTTCGAAGTATTTTGGACATTAACACATCAATGTAGTGGCTACTGCGAATGTTTATTTTTGTTTTGTTTTTTTCGTATATCCATTTTCCGTTCCAGTACATCCGAATCAGAATTTTTTAATCATTGATATATTTCGTTCCAACCGTCCTCGTTGTTCGCATCGGTAATGTTTACATGGTCTAACTTGCAGCTTAGGTTATGTGATAGACGTGAAAAGTGAAAGTGTCTGCGCTAATGTTTAAAATTTATTCCGAAGATTATATATTACAAAAATACATACATTTAGTTTGTATGTAAATTCATTAACATAACTTACTCGTACATTCCTTCCACTCGCTCCTCCCCTACCATATGGTTATAATAGGTTTGTTTTACTCGCCTTGACCTGGCGTCTCTTGTGCTCTTTCAGCTCCCGGGGTACTCCTAGGTGTTTTACTTACCGGAAACAATATGGTGGGGGTCCGTTTTAATCGCCAGGTCAAGAGCCTCCAGCTCATATAGGTCATGCTCCCGCCGCTCCACCTCACGAGGTAGAGTTGTAGGGGCAAATCGTCTGCTAGACGTTTTCGCGCTAGTCTGCTACATCGTGGTCTGTTAACGTTCGTAGTGATATGAATGAGAATAACTTATTATTCCAAACAACATTGGAAAATGATGGAAATATTAGAGCCGATGATGAAGTAATGGTGTTATGGTGTTATTTACAGCAGAATGTAATTATTTATTTCGTACATGATAATTCTTCATTCTCTATTATACCCCCGACACTTCTGCTAGTTCGGCCATCACTAAAAGAAATGCACGCACGCAATAAAGCATTTTTGTTCGCCCTTTAAGAGTACAACTCCCTCTGACCTGGGTCAATATTATTCCAACTCCAGGGAGACGCTGGGTCAAGTGCGAGTAAAATAAACCTAATAAGATAAAGGCACCAGTAGCTGACACATTAAGACATCTTCGTGCACATATTATATAAGTTCCTTTAATATTTAAGTAAAAGTGAAATCTTTATAGAATCTTAAGTTGCTTTTGTGGTTTATCCAAAATATGGTAATGCAAAATATTAGTTTGACATGTTTGGAAAAAATGAAAAAAGAAAAAAAAAATCATTGTCTGCAGTTTTACCAATAGCTGACTTCATTACCTCTAATAGCTGACATCACCAAAACCAGTACCTGACATCATTATTATTCGGTACTAAAGTAATATGTAAAAGTAAATAGAATGAACAAAATAGATATAATGGTAACTAAAGAAATGTTATAACATTTCTCAATTTTATTCGAGAGTTATCATTTAAAATATGCAAATTTACTAACAAAAAAAAAATAACATTGGCTACAAAAATTGCTTCAGAACTTATTGAATGAAGCAACAATTTTCATTACTATAAGTCCTTGTTTCCAAAATTCTGCATTCCAGAGACTCAAGAAAGCCTCAAAAAATCACTGAAAGTCCATATTTCTCACAGAGTCGAATTCAGGCAAATGGAAAGTCCCACGCTCGTTAACTTTTTCACATCTTTTTTTTATACCAACCCTTATCTTCATAAGCAGGCCATTTCCAATTGTACCCACTCATACTTATTGCCTTCACAGTACTGGTCCCCTTCAATCTTCAAAACTTGTCCAGGAAAATTCTCCCCCTCATGGTTCACAATTACAAAACTTGACACTGTGATGCTGTCTGTTTCATTTTGAGTTAATGTGCTGATGGTACCACATGACAATGCTTTTTTTCTTTTTTTCCTCGGTTTTCAATTACTTCTGCATGTGCATTCAATTATTTTTCTGCTTCTTCTTTCTCTCTCGTGTATTCATCAAAATCATCGCTTTCCCCATCACTATAAATAGACATTTCATCTTCAGAATGGTCTGATGAACTGGAAGAAATGTAAACTTTTCTGTATGACTTTTATTTTTGCATTTAATTCTTTCTTTTTCTGACGTTCTTCTTTTCTCTTTTGTTTTGCTTGTTCTTCTTCATTCTTTTTATTTGCTTCTTTTCATAATATCCATTGTAAGCTTTAGAAGAGACAACAAAAAGAATCTTTTCTTTTCTTCTTTTTTTTCTTTCCTTTCTTCTGGCCAACAAAGAGACCTCTTAAAGTGTTTCATTAAATTTTACACCTGTTTCCTTTCTATTTTCATTGCCGTTTTCCTTTCTTGCCGAACTGAGGCATGGCAAATTTGTTAGGTACATGTGTTGTAGGCTGCTCTTCTGCTATATACATAAGACTTAATTCAGCAGCATCTTCAACACCTGCATTTTGGTCTGATTTGTTATCAAGAGTTGATAAATCGTGAACTTTCTTGTAAAATATATAAAGTGATTTATCACACCCTGGCTCTATCCACTCAACATTTCTTTTTAGGTTTTCTTCGAATCTTGCAGTTTTCTCTTCTCCTATAATGGATTCAATGAATTGCATGTGAGATTCGCCATCTCCAAGCAACTGTTCTTTTGCAGTTTGTGGAATATTTTCTTCAGTTTTTTCTGCCGCCTCCCTCAAGGAACATACAAGCTTGCCAAAATCAACTCCGCTGCTTGTGAATGGGAAGAGTCCGCATGTTCTGAATCCTTTGGCAATTGTAACTGTAAGATTCATACTGTCAATGGCTTTCTTGAGAATAATTCCAACATGTTCATTCATTATTGTTACCAAATTGTTTTCAATTTGAAACTTTCAATAGCCAACTTCCAAGCAGCTTTCAAAGGTCTAAATACTGCCACATCCATCGGCTGAGTGATGTGGGTTGAATTTGGAACAAGACAGATCAGAATTATTCTATTTTCAGCACAAAATTGAGATACGTGAAGGGTAAGATGGGACACAAGGCCATCAACAAAAAATATGACTGGTCTTGGAATATTGTTCTGGTCCAACCATGGTGAAAATATGTTTGCCATGTACTCTTTACTTGACGTGGTACCTACATTGTACTACACACTTCAACTGGCAATTCTACCAACCTTAATCTAACACATTCTCTCTGCTAACAATCACAACATCTCCCTTCCTATATCTAATAATGTTTGAGAGCCTCGTCTCACAACTTTGTTTACACTCAATTGACTTTCAGACCCTACCAGCACAGCAAGTCCCCAGGATGTCCTAGGGACATCCTTTGAGGATATCCGGGTACATGCGCTCCTAGGGATGTCCTAAGGATTGTTATTTCGGATGTCCGAGAGCTCCGAAAAACCATGTCCCTAGGACGTCCTAAGTACCTCCTCGAAAAGTACATCACATCCCAGGAAGCTCCTTGGAAGATGAATTTGGGTCATCCTGAATTCCTCATCTGGGGAGCTCCCAGGGATGTCCTTACAGAGAGCTCCCACGGAGCTCCTCTGAGGAACTCCCTGGGATGTCCGAGCAGGAGTTCCCTGGGATGTCCGAGCAGGATCTCCCTGGGATGTTCGAGAAGGAGCTCCCTGGGATGTCCGAGCAGGAGCTCCCTGGGATATCCGAGCAGGGCTCCCAAGGAAGTAGTGGATTTCTAGGAAAGTTCCTAATATGACCACTAGATAGCTTACGATATTATTTAAACATACATGAGGTTTGTTGCAATTAATTTAGTAGATAATTCATAATATTTATATATGCCTTAAGAAAATGGTAAATTTATTAATTTCGACACACATATTTTATTATTACTAGTAGACTTTTGGAAGTTGAAGCATTTAAAAATTATGTTATTACAGACGAATTGTTTATTCAAAAGATTTTAAGAGGCGACATTAACAATTATGTGTATTTGACTCTGTGTTAAATACTAAATTTACATATCACCAAAACAAATACATTTGTTTTATTTTGAGTTGAATACTAAACTTTTACTTTTGCTGCTGGAAGGAGCTCCTAGGGATGTCCCAGGGATGCATTTAATACAGGTCCCAGGGATGTCCCATGGATGTGTTTAATACAGGTCCCAGGGAGCTCCTAGGGATGTCCTGGGGATGCATTTAATGCAGATCCCAGAGAGCTCCTGAGGATGTCTTGGGGATGTGTTTATTACAGATCCCAGGGAGCTCCTAGGGATGTCCCAGGGATGTGTATGCCAGAATACCAGGGATGTCGGTGGGTAGTACTTTTCCATGAACTTTTCCTACATAAAAAGGACTTGAAATGAACTTCCCGAGGACGTCCTAGGGACGACAGTTCCCACATCCTACGGACGTCCTCAGAATGTCTGTGTGCTGGTAGGGGAGTAGTAGTGTATATAACATTCCCATTAAACCTTACCCTACCCTTAATTAACATTCACAACATTTCAACCTATGTCAACATCTAATTTCAAAGTTCCATGACCATATGAGACAAACAATACCGAAATCTAACATTACTCAGCGTCTTGCCCACTTAGAATTCACACACACATTTAAACTATATTAAATCTGACAACTCTACATACTTAGGAAACTGCTAACAACATACAATCACTTCAGCAATGTAACTATCTAAGCGTCCCTTGTGAGCCTTCCCAGCATTCTTAAACACTTAGGTTTCAGTCTTTATACTTCAGTGGCACTCGCACCTCTCGCCCTGACCTAGTAAAAGTTGACTGACATAGTTGATCATGTTCCTCCGCTTTCTTCATCACTCTTCTCCTTGATGAGCTGTGTCTCTGCTTACCTGGACTTCGCCACTTCTAGGTACTTCCACCTGCACATCAACCGACTGCTCACTGTGCTCACCCACTTCATTCATTGGAAAACCTTTAAATTCGGGCTCCAGGCTAGACTTTCTAGTATGAGCCTCTGGATGTAGATTAGATCTCCTCAGATGAAGAGAATTCCTTCGGAGGAGCACATCATTCTCATCACGTACCCAATAAGACCTTGGAGTCGACGCTGGTTCCACAACTTCTGCTGGTGTCCACTGACCCTCCTTCCACAGCAACACTCTATCCTTGGGATGAAATGCTTCCTTTTCTTCTGATCGACAGTCATGCTGCCGTTTACTTTGTAGCTGTTGGTCCCTGAGAGCACTGGTCACATCTTGATGCATATTAGGTTGAAGAAGTTTTTTCTTCATTGGCAATTTTGTTCTAGTCCTTCTCGACATTAGCAGTTGCGCAGGTGTTAGACTAACTCCTGACAGTGGGGTGTTTCTGTGTTCGAGCAACATAACCGGGAGCTCATCATTTAGATCCAAACACTTTCTCAACATATTCTTTGCCACCTGCACAGCTCTTTCTGCTTGACCATTAGATCTAGGGTAGCGAGGGCTGCTAGTTACAATTTCAAAATCCCACTGTCTTGCGAAGAGCTTATACAAATATGAGTTGAATGGCATGGTATCGGACACTACAATTTTCGGGACGCCATGTGTTGCAGATATGGCTTTCATGCTTTTAATAACATCACTTGCTTGTTTACTTGGAACAGGAACAATCTCGATCCACTTGGAGTAATAGTCAACAGCAACCAGGTAGCTTTTCCCTCCATAATCACATATGTCTACTCCCAACTTCTCAAAAGGCAGCTCTGGCACTGCATGAGGAAGAAGGGGTTCAGACGAGCACTGATTGTGCAATTTTTGACACAGGGCACAACTATTCACCAGTCGCTCTATATCGTCTGACATTTTGGGCCAGTACAGCACCTGTCGTGCTTGTGACTTTGTTTTTTCTATGCCAAGATGCCCTTCATGTAACAACTGTAGCATGGCTGGTTGTAAAGTTTCTGGCATAATGACACGGTCATTGAGGAACAGCAGCTCTTTCTCCACATGCAAGTTGTGATGCTGAACACAAAACAGTTGTGACTTTGAGTTTAAATTTCGTTTATGGTCAGGCCACCCCGCCATGCAATACTTCATTACTCCACAGAGCACAGGGTATTTGGCAGTTTCATTCTGGAACTCTTCCTTCCTGGCCGGAGAAACCTGCAGTGTATCTGCCACACCTATTAGATGTACCATTTCCTGTGACAATTCCTCATCTGACTGGTCACACTCAGGCAAGAACGACCTTGATAGCAAGTCTGCCAAGTACATCATCTTGCCTGGAAGGTATTCCACCAACAATGAATACTTCAAGAGACGAATTCACATATGCTGCAGCCTTGCTGAGAATACATCTGCCAGGTTTTTCTTGAAAATTGGCACCAACAGCTTGTGGTCTATATGTACAGTGACTGCTCTCCTATAGATATAATGATGGAATTTTTTGACTGAAAATACTATGCTTAGCATTTCTTTTTCAACTTGTGCATAGTTCTTCTCCGCAGGTGACAAACTTCGAGATGCAAAACTGATAGGCTGTCCATCACACATAAGGCAACAGCCCAACCCATCTTTTGAGGCATCGCATTGCAACGAAACCACTTTATCAGGGTCAAAGATGCCCAATATATGTGCTGTGCTGATCAAGGCTTTCACTTCCGACAGAACTTGGGAATGAACTGGCAGCCACAGCCACTCTGTGTTTTTCTTCAGCAAATCTCTTAATGGAGCAACTATTGTAGCGAGATTTGGCAGAAACTTCTCAAGTAGCTAATGAACCCCAGGATCCTTTGCAGTTCTTCCTTATTTTTTGGTACTTGGATGGCTTGTACTGCCTGCACTTGTTGGGGATCAGGTCTTACACCTTCCTTTGAGATTACATGACCAAAATTCTTTACGTCACTCTTCTTGAACTGCATCTTATTTGCATTGAATTTAACATTTAAATCTCTGGCCCGCTGAGCAACCTTGCTTACTATTTCATCATGCTGTTGTTCATTCTCTGCCGAAACTAATAAATCGTCAAAATAAACAATAACTCCAGGGATGTCTGCGAAGTGTTCTTCATTAACACACTGAAAAATTTCTGGGGCACATGACAAACCAAAAGGAAGCCTCAAGAATCTGAATGTCCCGAAGGGAGTACTGAATGAGCAAAGATGGCTTGACTCTTCATCGAGCGGTAACTGATAAAATCCATCTTTGAGATCCAACACAGTAAACACTGACTTGTTTCGTAGTTTACTACTCATTTCTTCCAAGGTTGGGATCATATGGGACTCTCTACAGATGGCATAATTTAGAGCTGTGGGATCCAAACATAGTCTTAGTGACCCATCTGTTTTTTCAACAATGGTTAAGTTGCTTACCCAACTTGCCGGTTGATCCACTTTTGCAATGATCCCTAATGATACTGGCTCTCTTAATTTATCCTGTAGCCTCTCCCTCAGAGCTATTGGTATTCTTTTCGGCGGCTTAGCTACTGGCTTCACAGATTTGTTTACTTTCAGGTGACATTTCATGTCTACACACCCTAACCCTCTAAATATGTCCAAGTACATAGTCTTGCAGTCGTTTTCAGTTAGACCGCCTGTCTTCACACTATCCACACATTCCCGAGATACTAGACCCAGTGTTTCACAGCCTGGTAACCCCAAAATGGGCACATTACAATGTTCATTATTTACAACAACAAATTCAATGTTATAACTTTCAGCTGATAATTACTTTGTAGAACACTTTAGAGTAACCACACCCACTGGTTTTACTTTAGTCCCTCCAAAACCTTCCAGTGTCATTTCCTTACCCTTTATGTCACTCAATTCCCCCACCAGCTGCCAGATTCTTTGTGGAATAATATGAACTTCTGAACCAGTGTCCAGTTTGAAAGCTACCTGCTTGTTAACTACTGTTGTTTGAATCCACTCTCGAGGCCCCTGCTTAACACTATACACCCCTAGGGTTCACTTTGAACTCCGTTTAGGCACTGCTTCTACTGAAACTGACTTCACTGTATCCACAAAGAACTCTTCTAGTTTATCTTGTGGTAGCCTTACCTCTGCAACATTCTGCATGCACGCCACTGAAAAACAGTTCATCTTCAACATTTATGGCAGGTTTTCCCATATGCTGGACATTCTCTCCTCTTGTGTATTCTCTTACAGTACTTGCAATGAAATGCATCACTCGGCATTCCGTCGACACTTTTTGTCTTGGGTGTATACCCAGGAGTCTCTCTTTGTTTATGACACCCCGAACCTTCCCTAACCACAGTCTGTCTCTTAACTGGTGTCACCATAACCTTATTTTGAACCAGTTCTGCTCGCTGCTTTCCTAGTTCTGCAATGCGACACTGTTCAATGGCTTTTGGTAAGGTCAAATCCGGTTCTCTTAACAGACGTTCTTGAAGACCTTTATCTCTTATGCCAAGAACTATTCTATCCCAGACAACACTATCTGCTTGGTCCTTGAACTCGCAGCTTGTAATCAGTTTCTTCAAATCGTTTACAAACAAATCGAACGACTCGCCCTCCTCCTGCGATCTGCTGTGAAACTTGAACCGTTCAACTACAATGTTCTTTACTGGATCACAATAATCTGCAAAGGCCTTCAGCACTTTTTCACAGTCTTTTTTGTTTTCGTCTGACAGTTCAAACGTATTAAACAACTCCACCGCATCATCACCTATGACGTTCAAAAGCATTGCCACTTTAACATGAGACTCTTTAGACACAAAACCCATCACTAACATAAATATCTCGAAATTCTGTTTAAACTTCCTGAAGTTTTCACAAAGATTCCCGTCTAAGACCAATGGTGACGGCAGCTTGAACGTCTCCATTGTCTACCCGTTGTTTGTATCAAGTGGTATCAAGTAATATTACACAGTATAATTATCCCAATTGACGTTCGTCTTGCTCATTCTCATTCAGAAATCCTACCGACTGCGCCATGTCGAGTTTTCCTCTTTATATATTTTATTCTTGTACTCTTTACTTGACGTGGTACCTACATTGTACTGCACACTTCAACTGACAATCCTACCAACCTTAACCTAACACATTCTCTCTGCTAAC
This sequence comes from Medauroidea extradentata, assembly GCA_003012365.1. NCBI lineage: Eukaryota > Metazoa > Arthropoda > Insecta > Phasmatodea > Phasmatidae > Medauroidea > Medauroidea extradentata. The sequence continues at coordinate 10,879 of PNEQ01008225.1, forward strand.
AATCACAACAGTCCACACATTCATCCCGATTCCGACGTCCTACTCCCCAATCTTGTGGTATGAGACTAAGTAGGAAGGTACACACTCATACTGAAATATTATCATTGGTGGAGGCAACATTCCTGCTGCATTTGCTGTGAACAATACAGTTAAACATTCTTTCTCATCATTTCCTACAAGGTAAACATTTTTTCCTACCTTGGGAGACAAAACTTTACCTCCCGGTGGAGAAAGATGGAATGCAGTCTCATCTGCATTAAATACTCTTTTAGGGTCTGATACAGCATCTTTCAAATTGTTGTCTTGAATATATGTGTCTATTTCATCAAACCACATATTTATCCTTTCTCCTGTAACACTACTCCTAGAGGGTGTCAGTGTCTGTGGAATTCTTCGACTGATTTCAGGATACCTCTGCAAAAACAACTGCAACCATTTTTTCCCAGGTTTGTTATTTTTGAATGGTGTTTTAATGTTCAGTTCTGTCACTAGTTTCTTCACGCTTTCGGAGAGTTGAATTGAACTAATTGGAAAAACCCTTTTCTGGCATTCTATAATCCATTGAATCAATATTACTTCATTTTCTTCTGACAGATATGTTGCTGGTCCCATTTTTCTTTTTTCAGGATACCTCCCACTGAGTTTGTATGTAAGTGTTGTCCTTGGTACAGTGAAGGTTCTACTAGCTTCAGCCACCGCCATTCCATTCTTCACAGCCTGCAAAGCTGCTTTCATCTGACTTTCTTCATATTTCAAAATTTTCAACTCTTTCTTGTTTTTACTCATTTTAGGCCAAAAAATATCTGAAACAAAAGAAAACAGCATTTCACAAATACCAATGCCTGACATGTAGTCTCCAGTAGTTGACAGGAACATCAGCTTTTGAATCCAGTTGAAATGCACTCACAGGGAGAAAATATGATACTAACTTCAAGGGAAACTAAAAGGGCCATGAACTATAAAATATATTTGTTTAAAATAAATAAGTTCCAGTGCCTGACATTCACGTCAGCTACTAGAAAATGTGTATATTTTGATTCCAGTGCCTGACACCCTATTATTAACCTCAAAATTACTTCAAGAGTATTTACAGTCTATGAAATATTGAAGTTAACATTATAATTATACAATGCAGAAAGAGTCATTGCTTTAATTCATATCAGATATAATTCATAACAACTTAAAATACGGCTTACCTCAATGGTGCTACACTAGGATTGATTAAAACTTCACACAAAGAAGTACACACATTACCATAAAAATTTTTCCCGCCAAAACTAAATGCACTGAATATAGTCAGTGTTGCCAAGCTACTTAAAAAACTTTCCTCTTTCGTAAGATTTTTATAAAAGTATCTAATGTTTACATCAGACCTTAATAAATTAATTTTAATTATTTAATGACAGCTACTGGATACATGTAATCTACTGGTGCCTTTACCTTGGCCGCCTTCCGTTATTCATTGATTTCACTGGCCAGTGTTTTCAAAATGTCATCTGTAGTTCCGATATTGCTGACGGCACTGATAGTCATTGATGGTCGGTTGATGACGATAACCTGTGCGGGAATACATCCGTTTACTGAGATTACCGATTTTACTGGCGCTTCAGAGCATCAGTGTTGTCAGTAAACCAATATTTTTGACGTAAATTCAAAAGTTGAGGTCATCTGATGGTAGTACAAGAGTCTTTAAGATATAAGGGCCAAAGTGAGTAGCCTATCTATTAAATTATATACGTTTATTTAACGTCTGTTTATAGTTACAGAAGCATTCATCGTGCTGTTTGCAAAGACTAAATAATGTTTAGAGGTTGAATCGTACCTTGCTAATGCTTTAAAAATAATGGATACAGCTTCCCAAACCTTAAATACAGACAATGTTTAAGCTGCATTGTGAAAAAACTAAGAAAACAATATCAGTCGTAAGTCGTGCTAGATGTATCAATATGCTAAAAATATACCAATTATTTTTAAAATAAATACTATTTACACAACGAACAAAATAAACATGATTGTTTATCGCAAGAATGAAATCACAGATATGCCAAAGATGCAGTTGTTAGGAAACGTGGTATATTGCATTAATGTTTACTGATTTAATCTTCCGATATTATCTATTTACTGACGGTGAAAATATTTTGCTGATTACTGACGCTGTGCCCTTATTGTGTCGAACTGTAAGTGATATCAGTGAAAGCAGTGAATAACGGAAGGCGGCCATTATGTAGGTTACATTGGTAAAGCCAGTGTGCCACGATGGAATGACCTGCACAAGCACTTGCGCAAGTTCTTGTTTCCTAGCCTCCATGGAAGCAGCTGTGGAAGGTTCTATGGAATAAAACTGTGCCACGATACCAGAACAGGGTTGTTCATACATCCATGATTGAATACATTGTTTGTATACTTGTATGCTGTGTTATGTTTACATTATTACTGTGGCATTTTATGGCATATTTTTAACTTTTAGCACGAGAGAGCTTTATGCAGCTATCAATTAAATTTACGTGATAATTACATAAATCGTAACCTAGAACGACATTATTCTGTGGTAATGGAGTAGTGTAACGAGAAGTGACAAGTGTTTTTAACTGGTTAACTTAAATTTATACTTGCGTGTTTCATCAAATAAACGTGATAGAGGCAGCAATCAAAATTTTCGATAAGTTTCTTTGTGTTTAAAAGCAAATATCTTTTGAAAAGAAGACACTGAAAGCAAAATTTCCAGTGTGCCGGAAAATTGAAGAAGCCTACTTACGAAAGTTTGCACCAGCAGTTTTATATCAGGTAAGTCATG
>PNEQ01008226.1:0-13673 GCA_003012365.1 Medauroidea extradentata
GCACTTTCCTACCAATGGATGGTCGTTTTCTGGGTCCGAGGCACATATTGCGTCCACTCGACGTCGCGGGGGCGGCGTCTAGGCGCCGCTACCTCGTCGCGCACGTGGGCGGGTGCGTTCCAATATGCACAAGCCGCCAGGCTTGATGCGCACGACGGGCTCAGATCAGGGGAGGTCAGGGACGACCCGCGTCAAACTTTTATCCAATTTTGTATATTTGCTTTATTTTGAGACACTTTTTTTGGAATAGACCTCTATAAATATATGCTAATTTCATAACAGTTTTGGAATCTGGAGATACACATTTTTGCTAGTCCGAAGAGTTCACGATGACCCGAATTGGACGTATGACATTGTATCTAAATTCCAATACTACAACTATCATAAAATAAACGAGTGTAAAAATTGAACACATATTTTCAGCAGTGCACACTGCAAGACAACGTCCTGCTGGCTAGGAGGCACTGTAAGTAGTGTAAGCTTCGCTCTCCATTTCACCATTATTTCTATACAGCTACATAACGAGAATTGTAACACAGACAAAGGCCCCTTGTGCACAGACAGATAAAACAGTTTCAGAAAAACGAGAAATGTGTAGTTTAAGGTTGAATGATAAGAATCGGTAGCCAAAATATTGATTTTGAAGGCATAATTAGTTCATTGGCTATAGCCCAACAGCGAGGATAGCTTATTATTGTTAAAATGTTTCCGTAACATTAGAACTAAGTAGCAAAGTTCGCTAACTTCGCAGATTTCCATTTTGAGTTAGGGTAAGGTAAACTAACGAAAAATGTAAAAATATAAGTGTAAAACCACTCACCCTATCCAAAACTAACCTAATCGAAACATTCAAAGTTAGTACACCCTAATTTCCTTTACATCCTATAACTTCTATTGTCTGTGGAAATATTTTTCGTTAGTAAAATATGCCTTTAAAATTAACGGTTTCACTGGTACACTATGCGTAGCTATTCTCAATGGTTTTCTTCGTACAAGAAAACAAGACAACTTTAAAACCATTCAACTTGTAAACAAACGCACGCATATATATTTCCACTGCTTACGTACGTAAAAACATCTCGCAGGTGCAATTATTAGCTTGAAAATAAAGAGAAAATGTTATAATTTAAAAACGATAAACATATAACGTAAAATAATGTAAGCACAATATTTTATAAACAAATATATGAGTTCTTACCATTTACAGCAATGTTAATGTGTCTCCACGTGCGAATGCAGCGCAACTAGCGGCAGAAATTTTCCCTGTGCCAAACCTTTAACATTGCTCTTTCTAACCTGTATTAAACAAATACATAGTATTAATAACCTTAGCCAATCACATTTCGGAGGAGTTAATGTCTTCTGCTATCAAGTTATCTTTGACTCTCTCTCTCTCTCTCTCTCTCTATATATATATATATATATATATATATATATATATATATATATAATGTTATTTTCTTGGTAACGTAATTCGAAGTGATGTTCGAAAGTTTAGGCGATAGTAGTTGAGACAGCTTGGATTATTTATCGAAGAATTCCACAAACCATTTAGGCGTTAAGGCGGCCGCCTGGTAAACGGTATGTTTGTATGTGAGGCAAAAAAATCGATGAGGCGCTACGAGCGACGTCAGCCGGCACATGTATTGTAATATCACTTCTACGGCCAAAATCGAAAACGCGCTCGCAGTGCTCCCGCCGTAACATTTTTACTGTGGGACTTTAAGGCGGCCGCCTACCTCATGCATCAAATGCGGCATAGTACGTTCGTAAACAGGTTTCTTCGACGGAAATATTCTACGTGCGCTCATTGTGCCAACGTACGAAAATGAAACAAACTTCAGACAAGGTTTATATGATCGTTGGTCGGAACCTCATTATTATGACGCCACGCTCATTAAAAACACTGTTTTCAAGTGCGGAAGCTGGAGAACAAGCAAAGATGGGTGCAAGGTGGGTGAGGAATAGCTGGGGAAGGCAAGGGCAAGCTGGTGAGGAAGGGAACATTTGGCCATCTGTGATGCTGAAGGTACTGGGGTAGAACTCATTGAATAATGGGAGAAAAGTGGAAAGGCTGGTTAGGATATACAAGGTGGTGAATGGAGAGGAAGGCTGGGGTAAGGTAGGCTTCCTGTTAACAAGGGCAGCATACAGAGTAAGAGGGAATAACAGCTAGGAGCTCCAGACTGTGACTAGAACAGAGCGGGGTAGGCTGTCCATGCTTAGGAGATCCGTGAGAGAGAGGAATTTATTTTTTGAAGGAGTTGGTGAGCTGTGAGAGGGAGTGAAAGGTTTCGGAGGAGATTGGTAGGTGATTGAGGAGGGAACAGCTTGCCACCGGGTGGTTGCCCAATTTCTAGTTATTATTATTATTTTATACACAATTTTTTGCAATTTATGCCATGCGTTTAAGAAGTCAGTGTTAATTGACCCTATTATTAGTAATTCATATACTTGCGTAGTTACGGATAACTAATACAGGAATAAATTGTTCAACAACTAAGATATCCATTTCCACTGTCAATGTTCGATTTGGCCATCCAAGGCCCTTGCCAGGCTTCATGTCCTAGAAATGTGCATCATAGATGTGACATTAAACACGCCTGTCTTTGAATTCACAACAAGGGCATGTGCCCTTCAGCTCACATACCCTTCTCACGCCCTAGGTTCAGATTCCCAAGATACACACTTCTTACTGATGGTAACCAGGACTAGGGGTGTAAGGGAAAGTGATCAAGGGCACATTGCACTGAAAAGTTAACGCAGCATAAAGTCACTCAAAACAAACAATTGAATAGTCAGTGTAGTTACACATGATTGCGAACACCCTTTCTTTGTAACTTAATTGATAATAAATTATAAATTATGTTCACTAATAGAAGTGTTCAAATATCTTCAGACAAGTACGAAAATAACAATATTCAAGTAGGCATAATGGAACCATACATAAGTCCTAAACACCCTTTAACCCACATCATACATATTAAATTTTGTTTAAAAACTTTGGTCAAAGCAATTATGTACAAAAATAGGTAAAAATGTCTCTTAAATTTCTAACATGACAGTAGTTCTATTATAGTCTGTTAAGGCACCTGCCTACTGGAAGTGTGTTTGTGTGAGTGAGGCACGACACCAAGGGTGATGTTGACCGGCTCATCTGGTGCGGTATCACCTCTACCGCAAGACACTGAAACGGCGTGCAGTGGTATCGTAGATCACTCGCTTGACTGACACTTTCAGTGGTGACCCCCATCTTTATACTAGTGAAAAGTTTTAAGCTACGTCCATTGCATACTCCTAGAGTAGTTTCACACGAATCCCGTAAGTAGTTTTCCAATATATAGGTTGAAAAAACTGTTTTTAACCATTCTGAGGAGCTCCGAAATAGTTTTTCAAATTGACGTGATGCTGGAAACATCTCTTCAGTCATCGTTTGAAGTGTATTTTCTTTTCGTACATAGACACATTGGGCATATGTGGAATAGTTTCTTTAAAAAACGTATTTACGATCATACTGCAACACGTTTTAAGCGCGTGGTAGGCGAGGCCCTTAAGTTTGCTGATTTCTCTTCCGAGAAAAATGTCTGACAACTCCATTGTGTTGACCTTTCAACCATCCTAACTTCCTAGAAAACTGGGTTCTCTGCAATCTTCTCAAAAATTAAATGTAAAAATTAGGCAAACTTACATTGTACAGACTATAAGTATGACAAAAGCAGTGAGCAGTTTGCAATTATACATTGTTTACGTATATCTCAACAAAATCTTAAACTGCAACGTAATTAGAACATGAATACCTAATTTACAAGTAATCTTAAGAAATTGGGAACATTTTCCCATATTTCCTTAACGAAATTTCATCACATTGCAGCATCCTTGTTCCCTGCCAATACACACAGTAAAATATAAAAGTATGAAAACTTTTGTTTTCATGGATAGTATGTTTATATTCATCTTTATTGTGGTTTTGTGCCGGTGTGTTGAGGTGATAAAAATTAATTAAATGTAATCGGAAGCAATACACTCAAGTGTTTATAATCGCTAAACAAAACTCCTGTTCAAAACAGCCACGCAAATATAAAAGAAACAAAGTGGCAAGACAAGCAAAAGAGCAGGACAACAAACATATAAATAAATGCGATAAACACACAAAATAAACACTTGAGAAAGACGACTAGGCCACAAGCACACCGCACAAAAGAATAAAAATAGTTGTAAGGTGTTTAGAAAATATAACTTAACCTTACTAGATACTTCAAAATTAGTTAAAATGCCCAGAGGAACAATTATAAATAATAACATGTTGATTTGTGGTTTGTTAAACAATGAAATTAATTTTTTTATTTAATTTCTCATTTAAATGTTTTTTTATATGGAAAAAAACAAGATAAGTTATAAATAACATTGAAATAAATTAGGCATGTAAGCCTATATGAATAGTTTGAATTAATAATTAAAATTATGTGCAAACGATATAATATAGATAAAAGGAAAAGGGGTACCCCACACATTATTTATTACGGAAGTTAATTAAAACATAAAACTTCTAATCATTAATAAATAAAATAAAATATTAAAATTAAAATTTTACATGAAAGCAACTTCTGTATTTATTATAAAACAAAATTCAGATCAGGATTATGACGTGTCTCTTTAATATAAAATAAATAATATTACGGTTGCTTTAATTTTAAAGAAGGTAAAAGATCTGTCCGATGGCACTTAGCTGTCCTGACGTCAAATGTGGTGGTGGTGAGTGAAATGGAATCGGAGATGTAAGCACACAGTTCCTTCACTGAATGCTGGAGAATGGAGAAGATAGCATGCATTCTCAGCAGCGACGAAAACACTAGTCCCCTAGCTCAATCACCGGGACGAGCCACAGGCACGAAACAAACCAAGATGGAAAAGTGCCCATAATGATGTGAGGTCCAACACTTGGACCCTCACTAAAAGAAACGAACGCGAAATTAATAAAATGTGAACGCAAAGTAACAAATAGAGAAAGTCTCTGAAGACAGGTACTCACCAGAGGGCGACGAAAGAAGCAGAAACACGTAGCACTACATTTAAAGACAAAAGCTACGTTTGAAGTTGTAGAATAAGATAAAATAACTATTTCAGTAGACTACATGATGATGATATTAAAAAAAAATAAGCAGTTAGGGCATCTACGTCCCTACGTCTGCTGGAAAGATACGAACACCGCAACAACACATCTTGTCGTGTTCACTGCTGATCAAAGAGTCCCGGAAAAATGGAGGAAAGAGAGGTAACAGAGCACAAACAAAGGCGCAGTGCAATAACTATAAAACGCCCCACTAGATGGCAGGGGCAGTCAGAATCGCCTACCGACAAGGAGGCACAATGCTTTCACGTGTACAGAGCTGTACAGAAAGGACGAAAACATGTGATGGACATGCAGAGTTCACGCGCCCTGACACAGCAAATGTCCGCACTGCAGGAAGAAACAGTAAAATAAAGAAGAAACAAAGCTTCGGCTAAGGAATGCAAAACGTAGCCGCGCACGTCCGGCTAACAAAGAACACGTTACTGCAGCCTGAATCGACTCTACTCATAACTAACATGTGAAGGAAAGATAGACTGTAATGAAAAATAAAAATGTACTGAAGTATCCAGAGTAAAATAAAATTACTGAATGACACCAAATTACTGTTAGTATAATGTAACCAAGATAATATCAATGAAATAAAAAAAGTTAAGAAAATGTACCTAAATTTATGAGAATATAGACAAAACATTTTAATATATAAGTCGTGACGTGTATAATACGGCACAGTTTTACTACTTTTTTATTTTATTTTTTTCGTCAAATGAGCTCAGAGTTCGTTACAGAAACCGTCCATACAGGGGCGTCATTTAGGATTGGCAGAGGGGGGGGCAAAAGCCCCCCCCCCTGGATTTAAAAATTTAAGTGTATAAAATATATTTTTTGTATTTTGTTATTTGAATAATGCTAACTTAAGCACGTAAAACTAAAGTTTTATTATTAAAGTTTCGAATTTATACATGCTTAATTAATAAAAAAAAGATGCAACAAGGTCACCGTCGCCGAAAAAAAATCTTGCCCCCCCCCCCATACCCGCCCCAAGAAAACCCTGTAATGATGCCCCTGCGTCCAGAAGAAAGTTTTTGCTTTAGGAAGGGCCGGGCAGAGGTGGAGGGGGAGGTTATTTCACAAGGGAATATTTTGTGACCTAATCATATGACGTTCAGACACAAAGGCAGTATGTTTCACAGTGTTACAGTATTACAATTTACAGAGACCTCAGTAACCACAGAAGATAGGCCTATTAATATATAGGCACACTAAACTTAAGCAGATTAGTCGTTATTGTTAAGTGTAAATTTAAGTGGCATGATAATGCAAATTGCATGTTAGCCAAGTATCACCAGACAGTAGGAGTACTGTATAGGCTGAGGGAGTATATACCAAGTCCCTGTCTTGAATAAACTCTACAAAATCAAAATTACAAAATAGATAAATGAGAATGTCTACATACTCCGCTATTATACTCCACCAAAACAGCTGTAAATCTGATGCTACAGTATGTCAGTGGCACTATGCACGGATTGGGAAACCGACACCTTGCAAGTAAGCACAGCCACAGATAGCAAAACATGAAATTTTTACTATAAGTACACGTGGAAAAGGAGATACATTACTGTGCAATCACAAATTTTTGACCACAAAATATTAAAGGAATTTAAACACATTACAATAGCGTAACACACATCATATATCCAAGAACTGAAAATGAACCAGAGCTATGTAAATTTGGTAATGTACACGTTATGTTATTTAATTTCATTTTATATCCATTCTTCGTATTGTGTGGCCAAGGGTTATCGCATTCTTCATCTGTACATTCAGTAATTAAAACGTGCTCCATATCTGTCTCATGTCACCCATTATCAGCTCTCAAGACCTAACTTACCTCCATTCAGAACTGTCATGAATCATGTTCCCTCCATGTTCATAATTTTAGTGTCCCTCAGCTACCCAGAACAATGATCAATGATACCACAAACTCACACTTGCAACAAATCTGGGTGTCAGAAGTAACTACTATAAAAAAATTGTTTTTGAAGTAATTCAGTTTTGAATGGAAATCCCTTCTTATCGTCAACCAGGGACGGCGGGAAGCGTTAGTCGTTTTGGAGTCAATTATAAAAATTGGAAAAAAATAAAAACATTTGGCACAAATCTGACAACTTTTCTATGTTCAACAACGGTGTAACATGCAAGCAATGTACAATGTGCGATGTGTGGTGCTAGCATGAGTTTGGGTATGCAAGTGTGTGTCTGTCTGTGTTTTCTAATATTCTGGTTACAATTATTCTGCATTTTAAAAACATATGTTATCAGTGGATTCACCCCAAAACAAAATGCCATATATGAAAGTATGAAACTGTACAGCACCAAATTTCGCAATATCTGTGTGTTGTTTAAATTTATAATAGCATCAACATAAAAACCTATAAATTCAATTTTCATGACCATGGCTTTGTCTTAACTTAAACCAAGTAAAACACGTCAAAAACAATTCTGACCATTATCTACTAATTCCTTGTATATATTTCTCCTAAGGAAACAAAATATCATCGGTAACCAACACAGTTCACATCTTGCTTACAAGGGTATTGGTAAGTCATTAAACAGGTTTTACACAATACAATTTATGTACAATTTTTGTGCAGTCTATTAATCTTGTGTTGCAGTACACACAAAATTCTCAGAAATTCACACAAAGTGACGACCCGATTTCTGAGCAAAAAAAAAAAACATTCTTAATAATTCAGTGCAAGACCATGCGAGCTGGTCCAAAAAAGCAACGTGATTGGCCAATCTGAAGTGTGTGTTTGGTGGGCGTAGACAAAAATGGAATGGACATGTGATAGTGTTGTGCGTATATTAAGTTAATATACAATTCCAGTGATTTGCGCCAGTTTTAAATATTTTTCTAAAACCCCACTCACCCCAAGGATGCAATAAACTAAACTAAACCGTAGTATTCAGAAAATCAAAGATTTGCCATTGTGATTGCTAACATTTAAATTTTGTATTGAAAATAAATTAATTCTAATCCAACTTTTAAAGGAATTTATGACTACTGCATTTAATGTGCATATAGTTAATTTATATTAACCATTGTTTGCACATGGTTACATATTTTCAATAAATATCAAGCAGTTTTTGAAGACAGCATAAGTTAATTAGTAAATAAAAAAAAATACTGGTAAGAGGTTTGAAAATCTAACATATGGTAAGTAATGAATGAAGGGTAGTAGGATATTCCTTTATAAATATTGCACACAGTACAAATGTTCATACTTTTAAGCTAATTTTTTTTGTAAACACACATCTATAGTACTTGTAAGACTGAAATGCAGGCATAATTAATCTTACCAACTGATCAGTTTGCTGCATTGGATTGGGGTCCCTGTGAACACAGCATATGGGACATTTTTGCTATTATAAATTGAGTCCCGAAAGTCTCAATCTGAGGAACACTTAACAGTTTCCTGCTGTGGTACTTAAAGTATACTCTCTGGTTCTGTTGGTCATCTGCTGAAATATTTATATAGGTACCTTATGTGATTTACGGTATAACGTGTATTTAAATTATATGGCCTCGATAATAATATGAATATATTTTATTATTACAAGACATTTAAGTACCAGAGATGATTTGTCATATTTTTAAGTATAAGGTAGGTACAACATTTTTTTACTCTGGCTAATAAAACAAAAATTTTCACACATTCTTCAGGGAATACTAAGGAACCAAGCAAAAACTCATTACACCACAAAAGTCATTCAGAATCCAACTGCCAACAGAAGTCAGCACTTACAAACAAAATAACAGTAAATTTTTACAAAGGTTCTTGGTAAGACTTTATAATCATTGTGGAATTAAATTAATTTAATCACATTATTACATTTATCATATCACATACATCATAGCATTACTGACGAGTCAAAACTGACGTTGCTACAAGGATGGGTAGGTGAACACCACTGGCGAGCTACACGTTGAATATTTTTGTAGTAAATAAATTAAAATTATCGCAAAATTTAATACCTATTATATGCTTGTTTCAAATTTAATTTAACTAAAAATATATATAATAATAATGGGTACCTACCACATGCATTTTTAAGGTATGAAGCTCGTATTTCATTGGCGCAATTTTAAAATAAGATACTTGTAAATCAGAGCAACTTACAGTTGTCAAAAACTTTGAAAGAACAAATAATGTTTGATTTTCGTGCGTGTGAAAGTGATTTACAAAAACCGAAGATACACGAAGTGGCATTGTCAGAATCGGCTATCTTCGGGCGTTCGAAACCCGAAGATACACGAAGTCGCGATGTCTGAATCACGGTCTTAGAACTTCTAAGGCCATGGTTTGAATCAACTATCTTCGGGCGCGCGAAACCCGAAGATTCACGAAGCCGCGTCGTACACTTCGGCTATCTTCGGGGGTCTGCAATAAGAAGTGTGAAGATTTTGCTTCCCCTTTTAGAGCCTCTCACCTGCGGGTAAGCGGCGCCCTTAAGCGATGACCCTATCATTTTATTGAACACGACACGTCACTGTAGCAAAGTCCAATGTACTGGTAGACCTCAATTTCGCATAAATCCAATACATATATCATGAAACTGAAGATTTTAGCCAACTTCGAAGGCTTTAAAACTATGCTTTCAATGTGTGTGATGTCTTAAAAGTCACATTTACAAGTAGTATGAAGTGTAGTTTCTTTTCGTAGATAAGCATTGGGGACGCACGTTCACTGGCCTATGAGAAAAAACGTAACTCCGAACACGCTGCACGTTCCGCTGCACGCAATAATTAACTGGTTTTATGATACTGTATTTGTACCTAGGCGACATACCCATCAAGAATCTTTTTACATCGATAACCTGGTAAAATCACGAATTTTATTTCAATTCAGTGTGCATGTGCCCTTAACTTTCAAACTACTTACTTATTTATTAGGGTGTAATGGTTGAAATAAAATTTAGGGATAGGGAAACAATTGGTGGTTATGTTCCTAGGTCATTTGTAGGTACCTTATCCCGTTATATCCTAAAATAAACTCTAAATGAATTATAACCGTGCTACAATTGAAAATAATGCAGGAAAAATAATACTAGTGTCTGTACTCAAGCAGACGCATACCTGCCAACCCTGAATGATGAAAAATCATGAGATTTTGCAGAGGAGATGCACTTATTACCGGCTAATAAAAAGAGGGGCCGGAAATTTTTGGATTTCTAGGTGCAAAATGTTGCAATTTAGGTCGTTTTCACAGCCAAATATTTAATATACAGGAAGTAAAATTATGTAATTACTTTAAGTTTAAGCTTAAATCAATACCCCCACCTCCCTTTGCCACTGTTGCTTCGCTAAATTGTATACATCCCAGAAAAGTTTACCTACTTTGTTTCAATATGGACTCTTTAACAAACTGTAAATTAAGTTACACACAGCATAACTGTACAATAATCAAGGGCTGTAAAAATTATAATAAAGACAAGGAAATCTGATAAGAATGAACATATTCCTTAAAATGTAATCAATAAACACTATAAGTTAGGCATAATATATGTTATCTTTTTAAGAAGGTAAATCAGACCGAAATAGCTTAAATATTTAACAACTTAATCATTTAAGCATACCTTTATGAAGACTTCGATTGCAGCACCCAAACACATGCAGCCTCACTCACTAGTGTTTAATTAGAACTAAGTACATACACATTAATGTTTCTTCAACAATATAAAAAGTAGCAGACTTGGCTTTAAAAAAATTCTCCAAAATTCTGCTCATTACAATCTTTACGAAGACTTTAATTCACTCACTTCTGTTTAATTAAGACTAGGCCCTATACCTACACTAACTTTTGTTCAACAAATTGAAGGTGGTAGACTTGGCTTTTTTCAAAAAGTCTTCTGGAAAATTCTGCTCTTTGCTGTGAGGACTTAACTTTAACAAATTTTTAAAGTGTTTGATCAGACATTGATGATCGAAACTGTGTCCTATTTTTCTTCACCTGGCTGAACAGTCTCTCACACTCGGCATTGCTGTGTGGTATAGTTAGAATGGCAAGCATTATTCTGGCCAGTCTATCATATTTGAAGGAACCATCTGAATTCTTCATCTTTCCTACCAAAGCCCACTTTGTATCCATTCTTTCTTCTTGTGCAATGTGTTCAGGAACTTCTTCAAACTGAAAAGCACAAAACTGTGACTGCAAAATGTCAATTTCTTCAACAGTGAATTTTTCATTAACAACCAGAATAATGGGGAATCTATCAACAAAATATCTAACACTAGAAAAAGAAGCACTACTTAGTGACTGCATGCACACAACTTCTGAATGTGTTAAAACATCATTCTTGAGTGGAAAATTATGAAGCATATAATCACATGCTGTCTCAAAGTATTTTCAAACTGAGCTGAAAAATACCCTTTTCTGTTCTTCGTTCACTTTTTCAACTGATTTGTATGCTGCATTACCAATTATCAAATCACTGTCACATTTCTGGTTGCTTTTGTTGTGGTAATCAGTTTCCAAAAGTGAAGTACATGACTTCTCTACAGATGGTTTAACAAATCTGGAAATTAAATTCTTGAACAAATCTAATACTATTGACTTAAGTTCATGAATGTGAGGCTCACTGGATTTCAACAGTACATTTGGCTTCTCGAAGATAGGGATAGCATGCAAAAGAAACAGGCAAAATGCCTTATTCAGATCGGATGAAAGAAACATAAACAACCTTTCTTCACGAGAGAGAAATTTTGCTGTACTCGTCTCAACATGAGTGTGTTTAGTAGGTTTTGATTTCTTCGAAGTCAAAATTTCAGTTTCAGAACTTCGTTTTTTTGTTGCTGGATTCTTGGGACTTAGTTTTTTTTCTGCACAAACAGCAGTTTTAAAGTGACCCTTTCTGTGGTCTATTTCTAGGATAGGCCTTACCTGGTTATCAACTTCTGTAGTTGAAGTTGATGGCTTGCAACTTGTATCTTGAGGAGGCACTATATGTGTAACAGAGGCTGTAGATTTGATCTTGGGTATCCGATAACTCAGAAGTGATGATGCTTCCCTTTGTTTTACAGACTTGCTTTCATCCATGAAGAAACTGCACAAAGGCTCCCACTGTTCTATCAGCCTACCTAAACATTTTCCCAGTGATAACCACCACGTACAAACATATTTCAAGATCTTCCTCACTTCAGTATCGTACAATTTTTGGAATTTTTTTGGTTTCTCCTTCCCCTTTTCACTTTTCTTGAGATAGAAAAATATGTCAACCAAAAAATCTTCTATTTTAATAGGAAAGCAAGAAGCTGTTTTTTCAGAACATAAATCAGTCAAGTGGCATGGGCATCCGATTACAATTAAACTATTAATTTTGTTTTTCAGTACACCAGCCACTCCATTTTTCCCCAACCATAACAGGAGCCTTATCAGCACTCAATGCCAAACAGTTGGACAGTGGGATCCCATTATCTGTGAGGTTATGTAGTAGAAGGTTGCCAATATTAACCCCAGTTGAATTGCCTTCCAAAACTGGTAATGCTAACAAACGACTTTCAATTTGCAGTGTTTCCCCATTGTACAAAGTAATAACTATTGGGTAGAGTACAGCTTGGCATCGCCCTGGTTACTTCCATCTGTAGCAATTGAAAAAGGCCTAGTTTTCAAGTTTTCTACAAGTGCTGCATGCGACTGCAGTTCCATCTCTCCTAATATGGCTGATGATTTCTTCCTAGCGCAACTGTACCTCTTCGCAATATCACTGTCTGGAAACATTTTTCGAAACAATGGTCCCGCATGGTCGGCACAACTTAGCGGTAGATTGTGTTCCACAATAAATGCAGTGAAATAACACTCCGCGCGTATCACACTTGTATCATTTTTCACATAAAAGTCCAGCTTCCTGTTAGAGTTGACACATTTTACACCGTCTTGGTGTTTTTTTGGTTTGTACTTGTTTCAAAATATTGCCCTTACCAATGATTGAAACAGTAAAGTCGCATCGACAAACAGAACAAAACGCATGCGCTTTGCCTTTTCGAGACGCTATTATTGCCGGAAATTCTTCAGTATACGCCTTGCTGAAATGCGTTTTGTAATACTTTTCTTGCCGAGACATTATTTGAAACACATTATTATCACTGCTTTACAACGAACAAAACAACTTATTCTGCCCGCACTAGCACTAGACAAAATCTTTTTCTGCGAACGAAACGGCTAGACTCCTAGACATAGGCCACCTTCCGAAATTCACTGATTTCACTGACATCACTGAGAGTTCGCCAGTGTCCGTGAACAATAAGGGAACAGTGTCAGTAATTAGCAAAATATTTTCACCGTCAGTAAATAGATAATATCGGAACATTAAATCAGTATACATTACTGCAACGTACGTTTCCTAGCAACTACTACTCGGCCACGACAACTTGTCCTCCCGTGAGGGGAAGAAGCGTGGCGCTAGTAGTAGCTAGACTGGCCGGAGGGGAGGTGGCATGTACTGTGGCGAACATGAGTTCACGCCACACGGTAGTGCATCAGACGACAGAGTCCAAATGCGCGACTATTTCTCTGAAACCACTCATTCAAACGGTTTTATATTT
>PNEQ01008227.1:0-13674 GCA_003012365.1 Medauroidea extradentata
GTCTTACAAATTTGGTGATTGAGTGTATTGGCATTTGATGTTTGAAAATGCACAGTTACATCTTGCAGTGGCAGACGGACTGACCGCATGGGAAAACTGTGAAGGGAAGCGCGCGCAGTGTGGGTTACCCACGTGGAGGCCGAGCCTGAGAGACGGGACGAGCGACCTGGCCAGCTGTTGAGGGCGGGTGATGTCTCCGTTGCGACGTGGCAACATCGCCTTGCCGGCAGCCTGCTCTTAGGCTCTCGGAAGGGAGGGGAAAGGGAAGGCTCTACGCCACTCGCGTGTCTGGTTACCAGGGGAGAGAGAAGAGGACAATATATCCTCCCCATCTGACTGTCTCTCCACGACTGAATGCCTCCCGCAGTGGTATGGGATTATATACAGGCCAGCGGAGTGGTGGGGAGCATTGCTTCCATGCCCTTCACCATATTTTAACAACATAAAACCCAAATGCAAGAATGACGATTTTCGACGCATGAACCGGCCCCTTAAGGGCACTGTCTACTAGAATCGTGAAGAGGCGCGCAGACCTTTAACAATCCTGATTTCATTCGAAAACCATTCAACATGTTGTCACGCGGTTAGACTACGAAAAGCATTTAACTGTTATCGTTCCTAACAAGTATTTTTTTGAGTGTGAAAGTGACCGAATCGGGACTTTTGACGCTGATTTTTATGTAAGAGTAATCATTTTCACGAAATTCTGAATATTATAGACCTGTAGAGCGACTCTTTCCCTTTCGTCGCGTAAGATAAAATGATAGCGTTGTCGCTGAAAGTCCCGTAGTAAAAATGGTTCAGCGGGAAGCTTGCACGCTAGTTCAGCGCTTGGCTCGTTGAGGCGACGCGGCATTTGATGCGCGCTTCAAGGTCGACCTTACTGTTCCGTCACTTTTGAGCCTCACGCGCGGATAGACGGCACCCTTAAGGGGCCTCCTCACCCGCGCTTCAAATGTGTTGCAATGAGTTACAACTATTCTCTTTTTTCGACGAAACTGTTTAACGCGCATTATGTGTCTATACCTACGAAACGAACACACACTTAAACCATGTCGCTATAGTTTTAAAAATTTGTCACGTTTATTAGAAATGTCATTTTCGGGCCTCTCAAAATGGCCAAAAATGAGGTTTCCCAGACTGCCGTATCTGTAAAAATAACAACCGGATACCAAAAACACAACTATAGAAACAGGCGTTAGACCTTGAACTATGCTGCCAAGAAATAAAATAATGTGGTCTATGCTTCAAGTCCCATAGTAAAAAGGATAATAGTAACGCACTGCACGCCAGCTGAGTGGCTTGCGCGGAGAGGCGATAATACATTACATACGTCGGTTAGTGCCGCTCTTACCGCTCCTGCCTCACACAAACACAGCCTATCTAGGGAGGCCCCTTAAGAGGAGTCCTCGACTGGCGCACGGACGGTGTTGCAGCGTGTCACGCGCATACATTTTTACGCGAAACCGCTTAAGTTTATCATATTATGCTTACCTACGAAAAGAACACACACTTGAAACTATGCTTCCTTTTTTTTTTTTTTCAAAAATGCAGCACGCTTGTTAAAAACATGACATTCGGGCCTCTCAAAATGGCTAAAAACGGGTTTTTTTTTAGACTGTTATAACTCCAAAAATATTACCTGAATTCGTAAAGTGCAAAACGAGAGGCATGCGTAGGTCTTTACTTCATACTATTCAAAAATAAAACATTGGGGCCACCGCTTAAAGTCCCATAGTAAAAAGACTACAACGGAAACCTTGCACGCCAGTTTGGCGCGCTGCGAATAGAGGCGATATGCTTCTCGTCAAGCGTGGGACACTGGCTCTTATCGCTACGTTGTTCCCACGCGTCAAAGGTGGAAATTTGACACCGCGAAGGACTCCTCTTAAGGACGCCGCATACCTTCACATTAGAGACCAAGAAGCTACGGAGTTAAAACTGGGACCTTGAAACGCGCATCAAATGCGCATCGCCGCAACGAGCCAAACAATGAACTCGAGTGCAAGATTCCCTCGGATCCATATTTAATAACGGAACTAAAAGCGATGACCATAAAATTTTATTGTTGAAAAGTTTAGGGCACGTTTCTATCCAAGTACCACGTATATCCGGATAGTATATTTTGAAGTACAGCAGTCTGTAAAGGCGTTTTACTTAACTATGTTGGGGTGCTTCGAAACTAGTCTCGTAAAGAACGTATTTCCCCGGACATATGATGCATTTGAAGCGCGTGGTAAGTGTCTGCCTGACTGTATCCTACATGTAAGGAGTTTAAGTGGTGAATACATGTTGAAAACACTTCTTAGAGTTTGAGTTTTAATGACAACTCTAAAATATAGTGTTATGTATAATATTTCGGCAATAATACTGCCATATGAGAAACATTGCCGGCTTAACTTATACCTCGTGGATAGGCCAGTTACATTCGGCCCGTCAGGGGTCCTGTTGTAGTTATGGCACAGTCATTTCTAGAAGGCCGAGGTCTTCGATATGACAACTCTGCTAAGAAGGGTTATTTTTTAATAGCACTATGAACTCATCAGCTGTAGTGGCTTTCCCTGATTCATTTGTATGTCCTACATAACGGCGGATCAGGGAAAGACATTGACGTTGGATAGCTCACAGCGCTATTAAATCGGTCCTTCCAGGCAGGGTTACCACGTCGAAAGCCGCGGACATATGTTAGAGATGGTTGTGTTATTGCTAGAGCAACGTGTTTTTTTTTTTGTGAAATGAATTTTGTACCAACCTGTTTCATTGTCTGGGGGTCGATTAAATATCGCCACCTGCTATTTGCAACGCAAGTTCAGAGCAAGTTAAACTCTTCTTCTATGGCATACATGAGTACATAATTGGAGTGCAGCGCAGCTAGACGCAACGCAGGTGCAAATTTTGCGTTGCACCAGTAAAAGGCGATATTTAATCGTCCTCCTGCAGTTTTGCTTCATGGTTGTTGGCAGTGTGTCTTCGTGCAGAGACATCACTCATATGACTGTACCAACCAGAATATGGTTACTGCGACATCACACGTCTGTGATGTCTGGATAGAACCCCAAAACGCTAAGAGCTAAAAACATCCAATCACTGACGATGAAGCAGGACAGATGTGCACATAAGGTATTGAAACAAGTTGGAGGAAAAGAAACATTTTCTCACCAAAAATCTGTATGTAGTTATTGGTTACTGGTTCGTTCGCCGATGTTGTGTAGTACTGAGCAAGCATCAGCGTACCTTGCAATTACTAACCACGCACCAATGACTGTGTCCGAGGCTGAGTTGCCGAACTGGCATGTAGTCGTTGCACAATCGTAGTAAGACTCTGATTTTCTTCACAAAATCAAGATAGTTAAATGAAATATCAGTTCCAAAATTTTTACTGGGCGTTTATTCAAATGTAGCCACGGTGGTGAAAAGTACTCGTCAAACATTTAAGACAATATCACTAAGTAATGGAATATCACGTAGAATCTCAGAAGTTTGTCACAGTAGTTATATAAATTTATTTCTGATACTTTGCTTGTGCAAGTAAAGTAAAAATATACCTAGGCTTCGATATATTTAAGTAATATATTGTAGAATTAGTTAATTTTTAAAATGTAAGGCTTACTAGCATACCACCTTCGGTTTTGTCCGCGTGTAATTCTAATAGCTAGACATCGGAAAAAATTCGCGGTTTCACTATCCTGTATGCTTTCCTCCAAGACTATGTGTTCATTGGCTGCTCGCTACCACAGTGATACCTAGAGACCTGAAAAATTCGTGTTTTCTTTTAGGCGCAAGTTAAAGTTCCAGCAACTAGAGGTCTGTATCATGATCACAATTGGCCGTTGACTTACTCGACACTTCCTGGAAGTAGCTGAACCAATAATAAAACTGTCTCTGAATACATGCCCATTTCACAGTGTCAGCGAGCAGCTAATAAACAGCTGCTGTCTGCACGATTTCACAAATATTCTTGGAGGCTAACCTACAGCTCAGTGAACCCGTGAATTTTTCCTCTATCTAGTGATACCACATGGTTGGGCCTGCGTTTAGTTGCTTCTTTATTCTTGACTCAGCGCCCCGCAGAATGAGCCAAACAAGTCAGGAGCCAGTTGGGAAAGTGACACAAACTTACAGTTGTTTGGATTCAAGCTTGTGCTTAAAGAAAACTGCAAACTTGTCAAGCCACTACTAGTAATAGCATATCAGGTTATGTTGACAGCAATGGTTAAGCGCGGATGTGCCCGGAGGGTAGCGGTGCTTAGCAATGACTACACACGAGTCTTTAGTCGCCTGTGAAACCGTTAGACTTATAGAAAGCACTAACTCCAGCCAGCAGTTGGCTAGAATCGAGGAACGAATTATTCAGTAACGCAACCTGTATAACAGGAAAATGAATTCTGGCTGATTCCTGCAGACACTTTAACGTAACAGTCTCAGGGTGTATAGTAGGATTTAACACTGCTTCACTAGAAAACTAACCAGGATACGCCACTGGTTGGCAGTATCCTACAAATTAAATATATCTCTGATATACAGAGTGTTCAAAAGCAAACACATCATAGGTACACCACGCGAATCTTGGGTTAAGTTAAGGACGAAAATGTAAATGGCAAAAAGTTGTATGGCGACATTTTACATGCACAATGTGGCAACACTGTACGGAGGAAGTCCCCCCTTGCGCTCCACGTCCATGTTCTATTTTATGGCTGTTACGTCAAGTAAACGTACACTCACGTTTGGACAGCCCGTGATTTTAAAATACACCCAAATAATGCATGTCAGAACAGTAGTAGTAAAATAAATAGGATATATGTGGAGCGTAAAAGGGACAAACTACAGTGCTACGTTGCCACAGTGTACATGTAAAATGGCATTGTACAACATTTTGCCCCTGATGTTTTCGTCTACAATTTAGCCTAGGATTTTTGTTTTATGGACTACCTGTATACAGTCATATGAGCAAAAATATTGTACCGCAGTAAGTATGTACAAAGTTAACAAATGTAACGAAATTATTTCTCAATCGATAGAACGTGTTTTTTTAATCTTCTTTCTTGAATGGTTTGCAAACGAATTATACCCGCCGTAACTAATTTATTTTATCCAGCAGAGAACCTTAAATAATTTGTTTAGACATTCATGCATCATTTTAAAACAAACGGGCATTGATATCTCTACCGGTTAGCTAAATATGATGGGATAGCGGTAGAAAATTTTACGCCTTTTCACCTCTGTACGGGTTGAATTCTGAAAAAGCCTAAAATCACATTTCAGAATTTTTTTTAGACTTTCTCGTTTAAATGAAAACCACTACAGTAGCTAGTTCTGTTTAGATGCATCGACGATTCATTACAAATACTTTCACCTCTTCTTCCCACGTTTCACCCCATTAGGTATCAAACTTCGATATGTCATAAAAATTCTGTTTTTGTAACTAAGCAAGGTATCATTGTTAGGCAATAGCTAAAATTCAAAGTAAGTACCACTTTTTGCCTACGTACCAGGCTCTCCATTTTTGTCACAGTAATAGTAGTGTGCATTTTTCTCGTAGACAGTTCCTTCTAAGAGCTTGCAACAACAGAACTTTTTTGTTCCTTACGCTATGCTGCTTGATTAAACAGCATGAAATGTTAACAAAATCTGACAGCAGAGAAATTTTATGCAATTTGTGGGTGGCCACCCTTATTATTTTCAGCAAAGGGAAGGTTTAAGGCTGACATTTTTACGGTTGAAATATCTCAGTAACACTTAACATAAGAACCTTCAGAATTGTAATTTAACTCCGAAAATTTTTTTTTACTTTTTACCAAACACAATTTTAAATTTCATTTTCAAATAACCATAACTCTATTAATATTTACTTGTCTTAATAGTGTTCAAATAATGTCTGCTGACTTTTCAATGAGGAATTATCTCTCGGGGTTTGGGTTACTAATTTTCTTACACTCTGTACAGAGAGAAGACAATGCTTTCAAAACATAACTATTTTGTGTATTCCAATTCGTTGCTAGTGAAACCACAAATACTTTTTATGTAGTTTATGACTACGGTGTTCGTAGAAAAAAATAAAATTCAGGGAGCCTCGCTTGCTGCAGTGGCTAGAGAACATGGCTCCCACCAAAGCAATGCTGTTTCAATTCCTGGCTGGTCAGCGGGTTTTCTCGGAGTTATCCCGCTTCCCCTATCCCGTCATTACGACGCTGCTCCATACTCACATCATGTCACCCACACCAGTGCTAAAGATCTAGATGTTGAGTGCTTATCAACATTTATTTCACCACTTCAATTAAAATTTGGATAAATTATTGGCTTAAGTGTTTTAATTATAAATATATTTATCAAACCCATGAAAAAAAAACTCCAATCAAAATTACTAGTAACAATTACTTTCTAGATTGTCAAGAGAACACTGAAAGCCAACGTATTTCGTACTGATCCGTACATGTTTGCTTGTCCAGCAAAAACTATATCCCACCGATAGTTTATTTCACGGCCTAGGATAATCACTGAATAGTTGTGAAATTTAGTTTTTTCCCCCACTGATCTATGTCAACATAATTTTAACTAATTATGAACAATGGTATATTTACAAAAACCCATGCATTCTCATTAAGTTCCACTGCATCGAACATTTAAAGGTATCGACGCTACTCTGTCCAAAATTGCCGCATGGTGGAGAACGTAATGCACAATACATCAAATTATGTATGTATTCCTTGATTGGTCGAATAAAGTTTTGGTTAGAATATTCTGAACACCAACCATGAGGGCTAAGCTCTGAAGTCACTGACTTCTGAGAGGCCTAGTACAAAAGAGCAACATTTTATTCCTGCATGGAACAGCCAATGGCAATGTAAATTATTTCGGTGCCCGTAAATTCTACCTTCTGTTAAGACAGTTTTTCTAAAAAAAAAAAAAAAACACTCTCTCGTCATTTCTCATGTAACTCATGCCTGGCATTATACGGATATTTGCATAGATACGACAATATTTCATTCATATGTAGGATTCCTCTGCTCTTAAACCTCTATGCCCGCTAATTTTACAGGTCTTGTGCTCTGGTATCTACTTGGTTTTTTTTTTTTTTTTTTTTACCAAGGAAGAATGCGTGTGAATAGATAAATGAATATTACCTTGGCAAGGGAACAATGGGGTGTTAGTGCCAGCGGCCTGCAGCGCATATCATCACTCAAGTAGACCGCGCGTAGAAGAAATTTCTGCTAGCATCAGACACCGCCTGTCTAGTCCCTGCAAACCTCCATTACACCAGGGTTACGCCATCATCAAGGCTGCTGGAAAGACAACAATATTTAATTTCACTTTTGTAACAAACACTGCTCAGATTTTTAAACAGTAAATTAAATGTTCATAATTTCCTGCACATTGGATTTCACAATGTTTACGAACATGAATTTGTGGGAAAAAAAAATAAAACTACAACTTTCTACAGCATACTGTAGTTTATAAACGTGTTTAATACAAAAGTGTGACCCTGGAACGTCGGATATCTTCATGTATCGCTACTGTGTAATCGTCTTTGCGCATACTATATTTATTTAGCATTCACAAAACTAATGACATAGATTACAATAGCATTGCCTCGTGAGTGAACAGTGTTGGTGCCCGCCAGAAAGGAAACTATTGTTTTTTTTTTTTTTTTTTTTTTTTTTAAATTCAAACTTAGATTTTTGAAGTGATTACAACTGAGAAAAGGTCTACCAATTCATTTCGTTATCAGTCAGCCGTTCATGAAAAAAAAAATATTTATGTTCCTACAACAACTTTAATGGGACATCAATCTGGTCTTGTTTCAACGGCAGCAGTGCCCACCTACGTAATTCGCGTTATCGAGCAATAGGGCTGATATACAGCGGCGTAAACATGTAGTACTGAAATGGGTGTGAACACTGCTTGTATGGCAGTCACTGTGTTTATAAAAGAATATACGCTGTAATTATGATGGTGTGTATTTATTAAAATAGATTAAATACTGAACTTTTGCGGGAATCAGAAAAAATCCGATATGGTAAGCTAGTTTTAAACGTCAAATGCCGAATCACTAACACACTGGCCCGTTTCCTACGTTAAATTAGTTCTTGGTTAAAATATATAACTATAACTCTGTGAATAGTAAATGGGCTCGCTTAGTAAGGAAGTATTTTAATTTAAATGAAATAATTAAATCTGCGTCCAAATTTACACAACTTCTTATGTTATTTACATTTAACATTCAATTATTGTTTTACAATAACTCGCTACAATTATAATTTATCATTATCAAGTGAATATATTAAATATCTCTAGTTCATACATTAAACACATAGATTTTAATAATAAATTAAGGGTACAACCAGCCTAGTCCTATATAGTGGGCCTCTGTCTACTGTAGAAACACTTCGAACTCACCGCCGTTAAATCGCTTCGTACAGTTCATTTTCCAGTCTATAGCTATAACAACACTGCGAGGTAGTCCCGATGTCTTCTATCCTCGCTGTTCCTCGCCGGCACAAAGTCCCAATGCTGTTCAGCTTCGCTGCAGACTGCTGACACTGCAAAATCCTTCGTCCGCCTTCGCCGAAACACATTCCAACTCGAATGTAAATACCGACAGCTGCGCGATTTGTTTCCTAAACATCCTACATCTACTGTGTTATCGTGGAGTCCGTGGGAAGAGCAGGACTTACGTGTATCTCAGGAATGAGCCCCTTACGCCTACAAGGGAGGTATTTGACGCAAGGAGGCGTGCATCGCGGCAGAAAGTAATTGGGAAGTCATGACCGCAATTGGGACCATGGCTACCTCCTTAAGTATACCTATAACTTAACCTACTACTAAGAAGAGATAGGGGGAAAACCTGCATAGCGACCGTAAACATCCTCTCGTCAGAAAGGAGCATAAACACTTATAATATTACATGCAAAAAAAATAGATACTGGAATAGAAGAAGGTCCAGGTCTCTATATTATTGGAATTAAGGAGGGTCCAGGTTTCTGTATTAGCAGAGTTGAGAAAGTTTCTGGTAGAGAGTGGGGAGTGACTGCTGCACCGCTCCGTGTGGCCCTTAAGAGTGCGTGGTAGATAAATAAACGCTGAGAATATCAATCGATTTCTACGCTTTTTTCGAAGTCAGTATGGATAAAATACTCGATGGCAATCCTAGATAACGGTATTTGCCAACTTTATGAGTAAATATTTATCCAGAATTACTAATTCGTTACGCGTGATCTCTTGCGCCGCAGTTAAATGCACGTGGTTCTGGCGTCAGAGATTGTGCCTCAGAAGTTCGTAACACTGGAAACCATTTTGTTTAAAACGTTGTCTGAAACTATAGTCTAGGATTGTTATTGTTTAATTTTCGTACATTATCTTCAGGGAACCTACAGTTATAGATTAATATTTTTAGCGTTGAATTATGTACCACGCCCTCTTAAATACCCTCCTTAGTCACGTGGGCCGAGGGATGTACGAGGAACACATATGTCGAATGTTTCGAGGTCCATTTCGTCATGATGTGCAGGTAACACAGCTTCACCATTAGCCGCGGTGGTCATTTCACTCAAATTAGAACAGATCGCTGGTCTGCGTGCCACGTGACACACGGGCGTATTTCCTCCCTGGTTCATACGCTACAAGTGAGGACACGTACGGCAGGTTCCAGGCCGTCCTCTGGAGTGTGTCATTGCCGATGTGACAAAGAATATTTTCAAACGCTGACAAGAGCTAGAAAATAAAACAAGAAGCCATCACTCAAGAGTTATCATGGTAGAGATGGTGAAATTTCGCGAATTCAATGACCTGTATGTTAGAATAAAAAATCCTATGCATTCTCAAGCCCCGACCATTTGTTCACTAGCTGCTACTCAGTGGAACAGAAGACAATGAACTAATAGACAGGGCTTGAATATGCATAGGATATTTGATTCTAACATGCAGATAATTGAATTCGCGAAATTTCATCATCTCAAATCCTCAAATCATGAGGTAGCAAGACTAGACGATGTGATACAATCTTCGTATATACCGTCAGGAGTGAGGCTCAGCATGACGTGGGCCAGCAGTTTCCCAAAATAACGGGAGAAAGTGAGCAGAAAATTAGGGGTGCCTAGAAGAGTGCTTTTAGTTAATTGGCTTGAAGCCTTTTGGCAGGCAATCAACGAAGAACCCGTCACGGTAGATTTGCGTTTTCAAGCCGGTCGATCGACGGGGATGTCTGAAGCAGACAGGCCTTGGAAACGCCTTTGTTTGGCACGGTGTCAGTTAGTTAGACACGCTTACCGGTCGAGTGTTGTGAAACTCCATCATTGTCATGTTGGTATTTTAACCTGAGGAACATACCGAAAACTGGGAGGCAGATGTAGTGAGACGTCCCAGAGCCTGGTCACAGACTCTTAACTAGTCGATCATGCTGAGCGACTAAAATGCACACGTATTGTCTGTGCACGGTGAAAGGCGATCAGACGATATAAGCGGTAGGCCTACTCGAAGACAAGAAGAATCGTTATATTGTTTACGTGCGAAGAAAGTCAAGGTGGCTCAACACTTTCGTTTCAAAACAACAGACTGAGAAATTATCAAAGGGACGGGATTATTTGCGTAACTAGAGAAGAGAATACAGAACAGTCTTCCGGCACTGATTTTGGGCAACAGAACCGGTCAGGCCTGTTGGGCAACCTGCAGTCTAGAATTGTAAAGTATTGTGTTAGATAGCTAGAACACCGTGATACATGGCCAGTGTCTAAATAAGTTATATAAGAAATAGAACAAATGATAAAAAAAGAGGTGCAAGTGACAGACTAATGACAATAAATTACAAGAGAAGGGAGATAAATGACAGATGTCGAAAGTAAATTTATGTGTAATTATTTATTTTATAACATAGTTGAAGAAAAATGACAATAAATATTTGAGGTTAAGTTCAATATTGGTGGTAGAAATCACTGATATGAATTGACAGGAAAATTTTCACTAGATGATGTTCAATAAGAAGTTATTTTTTAGTGCAGACCAGATATTTATTCCTAGTTTCTATGCAGGTTTGTCATTGGTTCAAGTTCCTCAGTGATATATCTAATAAACTCATATCCAATCCCAGTTGGTTCAACGGTAGCACATTGAACTCGCATTCGGAAGGACACTGGTTCGATCCCCTACCTCGGCCATCCTGATTTTGGTTTTACACTGTCTCGTGAAATCGCCCTAAGCGAATGCTGGGCTTGTTCCCTAACAAATGCCATTGCCAACTCCTGTCCCAGTTCCTGTCTTTGTGAACAGTTGTGTGTAACTGTCTCTAATGGGCCTCACTGTCGAGACGAAAAACACACTCTTTTATTAACTCCGATCACAATTATTGCAGAAAATACCGTACGTTCAAATTCTAGTATTAATTTGAAATGTACCCAGTTCCTAATGATACGATAAGAGATTTAAACATGGGTTGTGAAGCAGTGTAAGTCTAGAGGGATTGTGGCTTGGCTGGGCTAGACAGTATAGTGCTTTTTTAAAACATTTTTGCTTTCATTATAACGAAATTTCCTTTTATCTCAAATACAGTAATCATTACAGCGATACACAGTATCTTAGGATACAACAATAATTTCAATAACAATTACTGCTAAATTATTTTAATGGCAACACACGTATTTGTTACGTACCGTCATTGTACATTTTAAAAAACTTTCTGTGCGATAAAGCTACTTTGCAGACATGCATAATAAAAAGAAAAATCTATATTATCGTAACAAAATATGTGTGTTGGTAAAAAATATATTTCAGCATGTGCTGTATATCATTCAAAACATTCGATAATTTACAGAATACTAATTTTTTTTTAATATTGTGTTTACTGAACTTTCAACTTAAAAGTGCGCGTTTAAAACAAGTTCAAAATATGAAAGAACCTTATTCGGAACATAAGGTTTGCTAACCTGTTTTTAGCCTACTTTCTGAAGGAAAAAGTAGACTGATGAGATCACCTTCTTGTCTGTGTGTATATGTATGTGTGTAGGTGTGGGTACCCGTGTGTGTATGTAAGTGTGCGTTCCCTAAAAACGTTTAAACCAGTACACCGAATTTCATCAAACGTTATACATATATAGTACTTAGTAACCTAACTTGACGTTTATATATATCGTTAATGCCCTGTTCGTAATTTCAAAATGGCAGCAATTTTAACATTTTTCAATTAAGCTAGATATCAAAGGATGAATTGACTTTTACGCATTTCGTTCATGTAGTATATATAGTTTCAAAATAACTGTTTTTTTAAGGAAGTACTTATCCGAATTTCATTAAACTTAGTGCACATATACTACATATTAAGCTGATTTTACTTTTGAATACTTCAATCATACTAGTTAATATTTTCAAAATGGCGGCCATTTATGTTTTAAGCATAGTATTACATATCTAAGAATGTATTTCTTTTAGAATTTCATAAAACATGGTACACGTACCCTGCATACAAAGCTGACTTCACTTTTGAGTATTTCGCTCATCCTGTGTTCATATTTTCAAAATGGCTGCCATTTTTATATTTATAGCATAATATAACATACCTTAAGAAATATTTGTCAGAATTTCCTCGAACTTGGTACATACATCCTACATACGGAGCTGACTTGACTTTTGTGTAGTGTACATGTGTTCATACATATTTTCATAATGGAGACCATTTCATATTTTTAGCGTAACATGTCGTATTTGGGGAAAATTTTTGCCGCTTTTTTTTTTAAAACAGCAATAATTTATTATGTTTGGAATTATTTGACGTATTGGAGGATATATATATATATATATATATATATATATATATATATATATATATATATATATATATACGAATTTTAATTAACATAGTACACATATAATACTTTGCATACTGACTTGACTTTTGTGTATTTTTTGATTATGTGATCGTATTTTAATAATGGGGCCATTTTCATATTTTTAGCATAGTACGATATATTTGAGTAAATCTGTTTCAGAATGTCATCAATCTTGGCACGTATATTCTACTTAGTTGGCTGAACTTCTGTGAATTTCGTTCATCTTTTGGTAATATTTTGGAAACTGCGGCCATTTTTTATATCTTTATGGTAGAATGATATCTCAGAAAATATTTTCCCAAATTTTATCAAACTGTGTACGTGTGTATAATTTAGTAAGCTGACTTAACTTTTGTCCATTTCTTTTGTCATGTCAAAATTATTATTATTATTTTTATTTAATATTCCTAGATTCACGTAATAAATTTTAACTTTCAGGGATAAATTTGCACTCACTTTGAAGGAAGTAGACTTATCAGTAATGCTGGTAACGTCTTGATTTCTTGGTTGTGCAACTAATCTTGTTGTAAAATACTGTTGCGTGCCATGTTCCTGGAAGCCAGTGGTCGGTGGCTGTTTCGTAACACCTTGAGGGCTGGCCGATGACTCAAAGCCCGGGTGGCTCATAGTGGGAAACCCGCCGAAACTACGTCATAGGTACCAGTCCCAACTGCGTCTTAACCCTTCGAGGGCGGCCGACGTGACTACAAGCACATCCGAAACATGATGAAATATCTATTTTTAGACCCCTGTAATGCGGGGAACACCCGACTGTCTGGGCTAGTATAAAACCACAGAATCGGCACATTTAGAGGGAGTTCGATATTGGTAGTGCTAGAGGAAGGTGCTACGCCTGTGGAGA
>PNEQ01008229.1:0-13674 GCA_003012365.1 Medauroidea extradentata
CATTTCTAGTACTTTTCACAGGGAATCATATTCGATTCGTGAAGGTGATCTTTATCCAGGTCGACGACAGCACCAGGATATCGTTTCCTCTCTTAGGTCACAACAACATAGTCTCAAAGTCGACGATGTCATTGGTCGGTGCAAGGCATGTAGACGAAGCTGCGAGTCGTCTATACCCTAGAGTTCCCCTTCGGTTTCCCTCTGTACCGCAGGTGGTGATGATATTGACATCGACAGTATTCTAGTTGGCTTATCAGGTCTTATAGTCGTTGCAGGATATAATCCACATCGACATGTACTGCGGACTGGGGTGGTGACTGTGGCCATCATCGCAAGGTGTCTAGACGATGCTACAGGTCGTCTATGTCATAAAGTTCATCTTAGATTTCGCCCTGTACCTTAGGTGACTACATGATGCTATCAATATCTTAGATTCTGGTGACAGCTCGAAGACCATGCGTGGGGTAGGTGTATACCGTGTGGCCCTGGGCGTGATAGGCGATCGTCGCAAGGCATCTAATCAACGCTGCAGGTCCTTAACGTCATCCCAACACAATTTTGCTTTCTGCATCTTACATGGTGATTGATGTCTCGTGTTTGATCATAACTTGTGCGTGAGATGATGTGGTATATATCAGTCTACTCGTTTGTTATATCATTCTTTAAAAATTGCAGTACCCAAGATATTAAGCTGAACACCTTGCAACCTTTGAATGTCACCACTTGTGTGATGCTTACTTAGTAACATGACATGACTCTCGTACATGTTGTACGAGATATTCTGCTGAAGTGTTAAATGGTACTTTGTCCTCACATTTATAATTGACACCTCTAGTGTGGCTCAATGCTATTTGAGCTAAGAGAACGTGTTTCAGACTTGGTTCACTCATTTATAGAAAAAAAAGGGTGCTGTAATGTATTCTATCTCTCGTTATACGACCTCGACATTTCGCATGTGCCATCATATGAGACTAATCTACCATATCCTAGAATTTCCTGCATATACATGCCAACCTCTCCCGACTGCTTATGTTCTACCGTGCCTACAGCTGACAGGTAAAAAGTCCACATTCACTCACAGGACGAGAGTTATCGATGCTATGTACACACACTCTTCGGAACATACACTGTGGTCCCTATTCATTACAACACAATTATGTTTAATAAATTACATAAATTTATCCAATTAAATTATAATTTATGTTGATTATGTTTAACAAGGTACTTACTTGAATTAATTTCTCACCAAATCAGTTTTTAAATCAATCTTATTGGTAAGTAAATTTACGTAATTTAATATTTTACCAAAAAAACATATAACGGTAATATATTTTACATTTGATTTATAAACATAAGTTTCTAGTCTTTGCAGTTGTAAATGTCTTTGCATATGTGCTATTTTTGTAGACACTATTACTTTGTCGTCTGTTGTCGAGTGGTGCCGCAGCTTATGTGGTCTGGTTTCGCCGCTTGATTCGGGCACTGACCTTTCTTTCACAATTACTGGGCTACGACGACGATATGGTTTCTGCCGTTGGCAGGTCTACTTGTCCAAGGTTGTAGGAGGAAGCTGTTCTCCACATACTTCAAGCACAAAGTCCGGAGAGTGAGTCTTGCTGCTTGAGATATCTTCTGGCATATGCGTGCTGTTTTTTTCTCGATTTGCAGCTAACTCAGTCACCTGATTCATGGTGGCTGGAAGTGGTGTATCACTTCTCATGCAGTGTACCATGCAGTTTCCAGGAGTACGGTATTCAATGAACTGCTGAAAATGCTCGTATGAAGTTATATTTGTGTAATTTCAATTTTTAAAATTTTCTTTTAATTTTTTTCGCCATCAGCAGTCAAGGTTATTAGAGATGAATACACGAATACGTACATAAACTTTCCTGTCGAAATTTCTAATTAAAAACAACAATGCATCGTCCGGGACTCAAACAAAGAACCCTAAAAACAGAGTACCAGCGCACCAACCTACTGTGCAACGTAGTTCAACATGTGGAAACGTGATGCAGGCAGGCGTGTGGGCGGCTGAGCAGTAGGGTTCCAGTGTACTGTAAACGATACGATAAGGGCCATGTAGATACGTAATTGCCCTCCCAGTCGGCCTCTCCTAGACGAGTGAATCCCAGTGCGCTAAGACCTGTATATAGCTCGTGTAATGAAGCAGCCTTTCTGACATTGGGTAGTGAAAATGTTAAGGAATGTCTTCAAGTTGACAATGACATCCCCGTTGTTCAGCACTTTACTGACCATGAAATAACTGAATCTGTCACAGGCGTGACAAATAAAGAATATGATGACAGTGTCAGTGATGACTAAAAACCAGCCGCGAAAATCACGCAAGATGAGTTATCATATCTGGTCTGCAGCAGTGAAGCTATTTAAAAAGTTTGACAGATACGTTCATAAAGATGCCCACCTCTACACGTATGTACACTGAAGTAAGTGAAAGTGATGCAACAGCCGGCACAATCAATATGGCAACACTAAGCACGACAGTGTTGCCAGATGTACAAGTATTCTTGTATTTGTACGAGGATATTGGCATTTTTTCCTGCACAATATAACATTGCTGTTGCAAGAGAATTTAGAGACGAGACTGTTTGTAACTACCGGGCCAATAAGGTGGTTGTGGCACGCAAAAAAAAAGTAAATGCAAAATGCATTGTCTCACGAAGACAATGTAGTAGTTTCTGTAGGTGGCGTGCTTAAAATTGTTGTCAGTGTTTTTGTTGAGGATAAGCCCAATAATGTCTCGTTTCGCTCCATGTACGAGAAATTTTATACTTTAGTATAAGAATATTACGTTACTTGTAAGAGACTTCTTGATTTAAGATCTAACAACCCTGGAGCACGAACATGGCG
The DNA here is from genome assembly GCA_003012365.1 of Medauroidea extradentata. Taxonomy (NCBI): domain Eukaryota; kingdom Metazoa; phylum Arthropoda; class Insecta; order Phasmatodea; family Phasmatidae; genus Medauroidea; species Medauroidea extradentata. The sequence continues at coordinate 2,869 of PNEQ01008229.1, forward strand.
ACAACTCCCAGAAGTGATTTTAGGCCAGTAAATAAACACGAGCCATTAGAAAATGTTAGTAAAACCTGAATGCTGACTTTGTGTGTTACATACACATTGCTGTGTAAATATTTTATATTTAGTGTAAGTAACTTATAAATCATTATTATTAGGGGTGAACAGTAGTTAAATTAACTGAACACCGCAATAAATAAGAAAGTATATTTGTGTAAAGTCTACGGATAAGTATCAATTAGTGAAAGTAAACAATTAAACTGTTTTTACTACACAGTGTCACAGCTGGTCTGTGAGTCAGTGAGGCGAGTGCCGGGCTATCTCCCAACGACAAGACAATAGCATGCGGGGGAGAGGGAGGTAGAGTAGCTGCCAGCTGACTGTCGCATAGATAACTCATCGCCCACCTTTTAGTAGTCGGTTGATGTATGTGTGTTCAAACTGTCGATCACTGTACAGTATTTTAATAATAATGAATAGTACCTGAACTGAAATATTACTGTAGTAATACACTATTTTTGGTACAATTACTGTATTGACCAAAAAATTAATTAATTTTACTGTTTTTTCCCTCCATATATATGGAAAATGCAAATATCCGACACGTATCGTCCCCCGAACGTGCCGGATAAGCGGTGGAGGAGTGCACTGGTAATAAAATAGTATAAAAATGTTTAACTGATTACCATATACATTCATTTCCATGACATACTAGCAGAAAAAGAAATTACACATTTAACTCCCTAATACGTAGACATCCAACAATTTCATTCATTACTTTCATAAGCTACTATGAACACCATACACCAGAACATACACTACTTGAATGCAAACAACTCTATAAATATCGGTGTTCTGCCCAACAAGGCAAGACCACGAGACGCTGCATATAAAGTTCCTTTAAGTTACACATCCTTGCTCGAAAAAGAAATAAAAAAAAAGTAAATATTCAAATATTAAAGTAATTTCAGCAAGTTCAACTACGATCAATATTTCCAAAAAATGTGATTACCAAATTTCATTTAACATCAAACCATGTCTATTTTTGATAAATGAGAACTGACAGTCAGTCTGCTAGTAATATAAAAAGGTGTTACATTACAATTTTACAATTGAGAGTTGAAGAAACATTTTCCTATGTTGGCCAGAGGAAAATTAGAAAGCGACCCATGTCAACTCAATACGTACAGCTAACTCTTATAGTAAGAATTTGTATAACTGTAAAGTGTAAAACAATTATTATTCTGAAAAATTCTTAGTGAAATCTCTTGTATTGCCCTTTATCGAAAAATAATATTTTGTGTAAACCTACCCAGTATAGTACAGTAATCCTCACTTGCAAGATCATAAGTCATTACACTCAAGCGATATGACAATCCCAACTTACACCAGAAGAGTTACAGATATACATAACACAAATGTGACAGTTCAAACTTTCACAAAACAACAGAGTTTAGAAAAATATTAATACTTAATACAAATGTTATAATCATTGAGGACAAAAACCCCAAAAAGCAAAATAATTCTTGCACTTTCACAAACACCAGATGTAAAACTTCAATTATGCATGCATTCCAATATGTTTTCATCCTACTACAATAATGCTTCATGGCGACTTTTGGAAAAAAAAATACTTTTTACAGCACACCACCCTATGAATGCCACACACACAAACCCCACAATCATAACAAAGACCTTGGTTTTTAGGTCATAATTTCCATAATACATAATGGATCATGAAATGCTTTTACATGGAAACACATTTTTTGAAATTCTGCAGGAATGTTTTTAAATGTATTTTTTACAGCTCGACTAGACAAAGAGTTCAAATCCGTACAGGGATGTTCCCAAACAATCCATGTAATGAATTTCACAAAAAAATAAAATGAAACTATAAATGCTTTACAATTGAGTAACACTTACATATTATTGAAATAAGCAGCGATGCATTTTTCAGGAACATAAACAACACCAAAATTTAGAAATGAAGTCTTCTATTCCAAAACACCAAATAACTTCCCTAGTTCAATACTCAACATGACCAGTTTTGTTAACTTTCCACAATAGCAAATGTTTAACAAAGGACATAGCATACTATGTTAAGCATTACAAACATTCAAATCTCAAGCAATAAAAGTAATTAATACACTGTAAATCACATGATAATCACACACTGCCATGTGTAATGTTTACGTCGATAACCGTGGTTAGTGGTTGTTTTTCCAGAAAACCAGACACAACAAGAATGAGAGATTGTTAACACTTGAGCAAGGATATCACAAAGTTTGAACAAGTTTCATGAAAATGTAAAACTATTGTACAAAGAAGTACAAAAACTCTGAAAAAGCAACTACCGGTACCTAAGTACGAGAGAAATTATTTAAGTTGTGAAAGTGTGAGGTTAACCTAAGGTTGTTCACATGTATAACAATCATGATTTTATACATTTTTGATAGTGAATATTTTGTAGATGTTTTTTGAAAGTACATTTTTCTCAAAACACAGAGTAATGAGATGAAATTATTCACCAAAAAATTTAATGGAACAGGCTGCATCTTGAAGAACATTAAAAGTCATTATTAAATAACTTTAGTTTTGTATTATTAAATAATTCTGAAATTTAGACATTATTTTTGGTTAATAGAATAAGAATTTTTAAAAAAACTATTTACTATCAAAGAATTTGTATCTACTCAAGCCATAGCCCGTGCCCATGTAGTTTCAATCTTAATTATTTAATCTAATTACATGGGTTGGTTTTGTGGGATGGACACATAATGAACAGATGCATAATTTTACTTCAGAACGACATTATTGGGAAACTGGATGAGGTAACAAATTTCTGTAAGAGGAAAATGTTATTTCGATTAACATCCTAAAAACCAACACAATTTCACAGAAACATTAAATTATGATTTCCCCCCAATCGAATGTCCTTCAGTCTAAATTGTCAGTGTTGACAGGTATGTATGAAGGTACATTCATCTTACACAGTACATCTACTGACCTTTAAAAAATGGCACTTGTTTTGCATCACGCATTATTAGTTGAGCCTCTCTTTTCATTTCTTCTTTTACACTTGGCTGTAAGAATGATTCTTGCTAAAATGGAAAATATAGACTCAACTACACTTTCTTTATGCTCACTGCAATTTATCCACTGAGTATCGCACACCATCATATTTGTTACTGTGAAGAGCTTAATGTCATTCCTATGTAAGACAGGTGAAACAACAGATTCAAACACATCTCTTGCACATGAAACAGTTTCAATCAGTTTGGAAGATGCGTAAGTTAAAAAATTCTTGAAGTCTTTTTCACCAACATATATATGTTGCTCATTTGGTTCTTCAACAGTGAGACAAGATTTGCACACAAGACAGTCCAACTTTTGCAAAACTTTTTTACAAACATAACCTGCTATGTAAGAGTCTGTTTGACAATCAAGGTTACAAATTTTGTTTTCAACTGCGGCCTCTTCTACTCTCGTGTTGTCTGGTATGTGGAAGAACACAGCATTATCTGATCCCGAAGACAAAACAGCATCAATGATGTCAGTACCTTCCATGTTTGTCATCTTGTCATTACTGGGAGTTGACTCACTGTCGGTGAAGATAAAATCATGCAAGTTATTGAGTAGCTTTCCATCATCATCACTACAGTTCTTGTCACGAATTCTTGCGGTTGACAGCTTTGAAACAATAGAAGCCTTTAGGGCTGCAACAAAATAAGAACAAGATGGGATTTGATTTGTTACACCATGCTGTCTCACAATTGAAAACAAATTCTCCAATGGGTCCTGGTTTAGTTGGCGGAGGTTTAGATATTTGAAACCTACAGCTTGCAAATTGTGCCCTAGACACTGAAGTGATGTCAGAGTGTCTACAAATCCTTTTTGACAAGGAGGGTGAAAATGTAAGCCATCTGGTCTAATGAATTTCATTCCAGATATCTTTTTTCTCATAGAACCCCAGAGTTGTATATAATCACTCTTGGTACTCACATTTTTCCTTATGTCCTTAACTCTGTCATTTCCTGATGGACCATTACAGCAGTCGGAAAAGCCTGTCCAAATCATCAACGATTTCTGCAGTTTCCTGTTCACCAACGACCACAAGCCCATCTGTACACTTTGCAACAGTTCTAAGAGAAGCAGCAGTTGTTTGACTCAATGTTTCTGCTGCTAGTTTTACTTTCATTTTCGCATTTCCTTTTGGAAATAAATGAAGCTTTGTAAGTCTGTGCGTCCTAAAAATCCTCTGGTCTAATTCAAATAAACTGCGCAAATTGCTCCAGTGCCCAAACTTCATACTCCATAAGATGATATTATAGATCCAGTTATTTATAAAACTCTTGAATACGTGAGGTATGTCAAACAAAATAAAAACACGTCTCCCATCTACTTCAAAATATGTTCCAGGGTGGTCACTCTTTTTTTCTTTCGTAAGTTCTCAAGTACCCCACGATTCGTAGGTCCCTGGTCACAAACCGTGGCAACTACATTCAATCCTATTCCATGCACTGCTTTGATGACATCAACTATAAGGGTTTCCAACATGGCAGTACTTGTTGTACCTTTACAAAAACAATAAGATATTGGCTGCTTAAATCGCTGTGCAAGTCCCTGGATCATTAAGACAAGAACATGATTTGCAACTTTCTCTGTTCTGCCATGACAGCCAAAGTCTTCGAAACCTTCAACAACACCAGCTGAGTCATTGTAAGTCAAACACTTTTTCAATGACATTACATCAAACATAAGGATGCAGTTTTTGCTGATGTCTGGCATCTTATTCACTGACTTTTGCAAAGCAGACAGTGTTTGATGACTGATACCTACAGGCATTGTTATCCTCCGTAACAGATGCTGTAAAGTTATAGAAGTAGGTAGGTCTAAATATAGGCTTAAAAATAAATAAACCCGTGGACTTCTTTTGTGAATTGCAAGAGCCTGAACTTTTTCTCCATGGGTCCGTCTTTCCTTATATCGCGTTTTCTTGTTCTTAATATTACGTACCAACAAATTCCTTAACAGTGGAGAATCTATAGCTTCCAGAAGCACATCTAGGGTCTTACCTTTGGATACGTATTTCAGAGTATTTTTGCATCTTTTCAGCTTGTCCAGCGTGGATCTTAAATGACGCTTATTCTTCATCAACTCCTTCAGAATAATTTTCTTACATGGTGTGATTTCACACCATCCAAACCCAAAGACTTCGTGACCTTTGGTCCAGTGACTCTCTCAGCTGAACCTAAAACAGTTTAAATATAAAGTAAATAAAGGCCACAAGAAACATTTTGCAGGCTATACATATATGTACTGCATAAACCATGTAAAAACCATTTAAGAAGTTTCCTACTTCATAGGAAAAATAATTTTACACTTGCCTCATAAATGTAATTTTGTTAAAATTTCCCCGTAAACAATAAATTTTATATAAACTAACACTTCAGTTAAAAATTATTCATACAAATCTTCAGAATACACCGATTGATAACCATGTACCTATATTACTGAGATGTTGACCTTCAAGTATTCTAACAGGTCTGTTTAAAATTTTTTTTCCCTACATTCTAACCTTACTTTCAGCTTGTTATCTATTGAAATAAGAATGATAAGCAAGCCAAATAAATTGAATGTTAATGTTTTGCGTTAATTGTATTTCACTTAGGACGATATTAATCTTGAAACTTTTGGGATCTTCATTTTATTTTAGGGTTAAGAATGTATAGTATTCAGCTTCCTTTCCAAAAATTTTGGATGGGGGTGGAGGTTATGTATACCCTGCCCTCTACCCAGTTTTGACACTGTGCACATGAAATGTTACCAGAAGTCCTCATGGAGCATATGGATGTGGATGTAGAGTGTCACACTAGGTCTGTTTTACGTGAAAATATTTATGTTGTACCTAGCATCTTTTTTTTTTTTTTAAAGAAAACACACTTCAGACCATGCTTCTATGTTTCTTAAAGAACAGCATGCTTATTGGAAATGCTTTTGAGGACCCGTAAAATAGCTGAAAACAGTTTTTGCAAGCTTCTATAAATAGAAAAATTCAAACTTATAATGCATCCCTTACCCCTTTTTACAATAACTTTCATAAATAAAATAGTAGGGTCACAGTTTCAAGTCCTATAGGAAAAAGGACTACATGGAAACCACTACTCTGTGCATAAAGGTGGTATTATTCGTGATCCGCGTTCAAGACACTGTTGCATAGCGAAAGGGACATAAATTTAATTTTAAGATTTTCACTATGCATATTTTAAGTTAATATTGGTTTGCAGGTATTGTCACTTGTAGTAGTTTTCAGTATTTGCACTTATAACCTACGTTTATATAATCAAGTGTATATTTGTACGAGAAACATTTTTTTTGTGTGGAAGCACATCTCACGAAGTTTCAAAAAAAAAAAAAAAAAAAAAAAGAAACTTACTTGGGTGATGAGTATATAGGTATTGCAAGATGTCTGTCAGTAATTGGTTAACCTAGCAGCCAGGAAGTAGACAAACTAGGAGTGGGTGGCAGATTTCAAAATTTGCATTTATGTGGTGCAATCTCAGTTTATTTAGGATTTAGGTTTCTTAGATAGCCTGAAAAAATGTTGCTTACAAACCTGAATAAGAGTTTATATAATAATAAATGTTTGAAGTGGAATAATTAAATGATAGTGTAGATGTACATCATCATAACCTACAGAATAGTGTAGTCACCTCACAAAAATAAAACACAATTTCAATGTGACTGTTACATCTGTTAGGCCTATTCAATAAAAGGTTTAAGTAAGAAATATACAACTAAAATGTTTAAAAGCATTCCTAAAATACATACATTTTCAAATTTTAACATTAACTAACTGTAAATAACCTAACCGGACAAATTCAGTGTTTTTAGGTTTTTATAAAATTAAGGAAGAATAGGAGAATTGTTAAGTATGTACATTTTTAAAATATTGTGTTTTTAGGAGAACTCTTAACAACCTAGGCTTATGATAACATAAGTATGCAAGTGATTGCAGACGAGGTGTTAACATTTCTAAAAAATAATAATTGTGTAACCATAAGTTAACGATTGCCACCCCTCCTTCCTGGTCTGAAACCAGGGTTCCAATGAGCTCTGAAGTGACTATACGTCTCTGCTTACCTTTAAGGTTTTCCTCATAATTTCAAACTCCTCGCTCTCACAACTTCGACCAGACAATATCACCATTTCTTCTATGATGTCTTCCGGTAGAGGAACCGCTATATCTGTAAAAAAAATAGACATGGTTTTTTTTACTTATCACCAAGTTGTGAGTGTGCAATGTTCAATCATTTTTGGAAGTGTACATTAATAATTTCAAGGCAAAAATCTTGTTTTCCATTACAACTTCTAAAATAGTGTTAACAAATAAACAACAAATGTCAAAGAAATATGAGAATTTTTTTCCTGATCTCCATGTAGGCCTACTACATCAGCATGTACAGACTCATGCATCATATTTAAAGTGCATGAACCATTCTCTTTATCAAAGCAAGATTTTTTAATTGTTTTGAAAAATGAAATATCATTATGGCCTTAATCCTATTACCCTGACCTAAGTGACAATCCCCTGAATTTTATATTCTCCAGATTTTCCATGTGTGTGGACACCCTGAACACACTGTAATAATTTGACAGTTAAAAATTAAATCCTTTAATTATCAATTTAAATTAAATTAATTGTAATTATAAAGTGGAAACAACCTAATCATTAGTATTCTTATTGGACTGGTTTTCGATAAATAAATACAGTCCTCTCTGAGTTTAAAGAGCCAATGATACATAAACTAATTGTAAATTCAACTCTCACAAAGAGGAGTCTCGAAGCCAATAAAAAAAAAAAATCAAAAGAAATGCAACAATCCTATACGTAGTTACTGCCAACTGTCTGAGAAAAAAAAATTTCCCCAGAGAAGTATCTCGTACGTTAATTTTCCCCCAAAATACATTCCAAGTGTTAGGCAACATGTTCTAATACTATTACAGTAGTTATAGGCAGTCATTAAAAATACTATTGTGCCCAAAAAATTACATAAACTCCTTAGCTAATGAAATTTCACAACGAACAATTTGTCCGCCATGTGAACATCCAATGATGTGAAGATGAGCGACTTGAACTAATTTAGCGGAAAAAATTCCTACACACTATTAAATTACATTAGTTTTACTAAACAGGGGCAGAAACAATGCATCGGAACATATATAATTAAGCCTACATGCCACAAAACTTTATTGTGGGGAGGGCTATGAAGACCAGGGAAATTGTGGGGTAAAATACATAAGTAAACCAATGATGAAATGAAAAATTACACAGAATTAACTGTGTGGACGTACTATTCATATACAGAAACTAACCCAACTTTACTTTACCCAACCTAAACAAACATAAACGAACCCAACGTTAACTATCCATTTATTTATGACCATTACCCTACAATTTCACTTGTCTTCAGAGCCCTCCTTACCAACAAGTTCTCAATCATGTAGGCTTAACTATGAGTACGACCAATTTTTTCTATAGTTTTTTTTATTAAAATGAACATAATTCATTAATTCAAAAGATTTAAGGACATTTGAAGGGAATTTTTACAGGAGTACTATTACTTTACGTTACGTTAATTTGGGCAAGCCAATGCTAGGTTAACCAATAATATGTAGACAGCGGGTTTAAGTACTCACAGGGGCTGGTACTTATTGATGTACACACACACACTTTTTGAAGAGCGAGTGAGAGGCTTCACAACATTTCGCAAATATGATCTTGCTTCCTCAGGCATTAAGTCGGCACCCTAGTTTACATTGGGTTAGGTAAATTTGGATTTTGAAAGTTTAAGTTAGGTTAGGTAAGGTTGGGTTATGTTAAATTAATTTGTTCTGTTCTCTGCATGAAATGCATGTCCTTTCAGGTAATGATGTGCAATTTTTTTTCTCCAATTTAATTATGTATTTTGCTAAACTATGTCCCTGGTCTTCATAACCCTCCACACTACCGATTATTGTAGAAAGTGGGCTTAATTAGTAGTTGAAAACATTGTTTCTATAGTTTTTTTTTAGTAAAATGTATGTAAATTAAATAATTACAAGTAACTCAGATAATTTGCGTGCGTAACTGTCCTTCATCCAAGGAATTGTCACATTTTTAGCATAAGTAACTATTGTAAACATGTACCCGTAAGTGTTATGATCAACTGTGTAGCTACAGGAAGTAAAAATTCTGTACAGCAACTTACCATTTAAGTCATTGTGTGTTATGGATACTGTATATGGACATAGATTCTCCTTTACACGTGTGCTCGGCTTAGGTGTAGTTGTTTCCACCGGTACACCTACACATAAACACAATTTTCAAAGAATAGCAACCTATACAAAGAACCATAACATAAGGAGATAGTCACCAACATAAATAAAATAGTTTCGTTATTAACTACTTTAAAAAGAGTTCTAATTATATTTTAACTCCAACATAATGTTCACACATCCAATATTGAGTGTTGTAAATACAGTGAAACCCCTTATTTACACTTTCCAGGGGGACAGGGCGAAAAAGTGTAAAAAGCAGGAAAGTGTAAATGAAGGGAAATCTCAAAAAAACCATTCAGCTTACCTTATTTAGTACTTGTGTTTTTATGTTGCTTCAAAAACTCTCTACAGGTAAAATCAAAGTGATAGTATTCATGCAAGCTATGTATTTATCATATTTTGTCACATAAAACGTGGTACAGTGTAAATTACCAATATCGGAATCGAATATACTGTTGCAGGAAGATTTATGGCACGTGCACATACAAAGAGAACATCTAAAAATGTTAGATCCAATTTTTTTTATCGTTTGGTAAATACTGTTCCGCAATTTACCATTTTTTTTGCAAATGCTATCATGAATTTAGACAAAAACGGTAAGCATTTGAATGGGAATGTACAGTTCTTCATTATTCAGATCAACACATGTTCCCACGAACTCATCACATTTCTCTATTATTACAGTATGTTTTTGTTTTATCGACAATGTCAGCTATTTTTTTCGATTACATTACCGTTTTATAACCATTAAAACACGCTGCACTAAAATGGAAATTATTTAAAATACAACTGTTTGTAATAAACATTTTCAAACACGTTTTGGAAATTTTAGGTTGCACTGAACTAAGCGCAATAGTTATAAACAAAACTGGAGTTGAGACTAAAACTGCAGGATTGCAGTACTTCCATTCAATTAACAATTCAGTAAGCATAAACCAATAGCAGAGTAGAATCACAAGGTAGCTTGTCCTAAATGTCCCGTAACATACTTAAAATGAAAAGATTGATTAGGTGTGTGTAGATCCAGAAGTTTAAACATATTAGAACAATTTTCATTAAGCATAATGCGCGTAGCAGGTAAGCAAACTGTACGGGTCTTGAAACACAAAGAAATCAGATCTATTATTCCTTTCAACCATAGAAGACAAAGTATATATATATTGACATTCTGATATTACAATCTTGACAAACAACATTATTTTGCTCATTTACTAATTTGAACATTATTGCAAATCATTTTACAAGTAAGAGTTGCATTCGACCCATTAAAATTCTGACAGTTATACATTGTATGTATGTGTGTGTGTGTGACAGGAAAGGAATCGATACAAGGCATTAGATCAGTTTAAGCGAAAACGTATTCAAAAACGCGGGTTCCAACAACGTGGCAATGCAAACCACTTTATCAACCTTCAAACTCAAACAATATTGGAGCATCGTGTTTGGATTGAAGCAAACACGAGCATTAGTAAGCAAAACTGAACTTTCTGA
>PNEQ01008230.1:0-49629 GCA_003012365.1 Medauroidea extradentata
TTCATTATACCCGCATTGCTATCGTCAGTCCACGTTTTCTCTGTGCTATGCGAACTGAGTATGTATGTCTCGTCCATGTACAATATAGGTCTGCCTTGCTTCCTTGCTTCTTTTATTGCGTCTAGATATGCAATGCGCTTGTGTCTAACTTCTTGCTTTTCGGTAAGGATAACACGATTTGTTCTGGTTTTCTTCCACCCAAAACCCAATTCCCGAACAATTTTTCGTAGGCTTGTTGCTCCTCCTTTAAATCCAATCGACACACGTAATTCTTGTAGGAGCGTTTGGATTGTGGGAGACATTTTCTTCTGGATATAAAAATTATGGATTGTCCGGCGCACAACGCTCTTATCGAAGTCGTCCAGTCCCACCACTTGCTTTGGGCGAGTCCTGTGTTTATTTGGTGTTGCGAAACTTGTACTTCCGTCGTTTTCGATACGCTGCATTTCTTTGTGGATTTGAGAAATCGTATTTTTAGAAACCTCCGTACCGGCGGCAACGCGTTTTCGTGTTTCGACAAGTGGAATTATATGTCCCTTAGCTCGTTTTTCTTTGTTCATAAACGCAATCACATTAGCAATAACTTCGCGCGTTTGGCTATGCAAAACCTTGCGTTTAAGCTTCGAATGTATCGGAGGCATAACAACACGTTACAACACAACACCTTGCACGTTAACTATCGCGACCCAAGCGAACGTGTAGCGTATTATACACGAGTGATTTGTGACTGTTCTCAGCGCGCACCCAACAGGAACTTACTCTTTGGCTCTTTGGCTAATGTTATCACTCAGGTCAGTAGTGGATGTGGGCTCTGAAATGTGGGTGCGGTCTTTGCGACTATAACCAATCAGCAGAAGCGCACCGTCTCGCCTGTTAGTTGCGGAAGGAGGGGTATACTTCTCCGCTGCGCGTCTCCAGAACCTTTCCTAGCGTGCGGGCACTGTACTTCAGAAATCACCCGTTGCAAAAAAATAATCCATCTGAGTGTACTGCACACGCCGCCAAACAACAGAAAGTTTGTTTTCTTCGTGTCGTACGAAGGTTGGGCTGATTACATTTATGGCAACCTAAGTTAAAGTTCCACGTTTTCAATCGTGTAACGATTTTGCTTATTTTATAAACAGGCACGTCTATAACATGTCCAATCTTTAACTTGAAAAGGCCCTTGAATAAAATGGCATGCAATTTTACATCAGGCAATAGGACACGAGTTAAAAAAATAATATCAATAAGGCTTTTTTTTTTTCAAAAGGGGCACGTAAACTGCATGCATTCTATAACGAAATATTAGTCAACGATTTTCTTGCGAGTTTGTTTATGGCACAAAGTTTTGAAATGATTATTTAAGATGTTAACTTACTAGTGCATATAAATTTATACTAAAAATTCAAATATAACCGTACAATCCTGCAGCAGGTGATACAGACCCACCATTAGTAAAAAAATATCTCATCGAACATTGTCGGCTTACCAACGTATGTAAATGTATGTATTTTTATTTTATAAACAGACTACACGCTAAATTAAGGTGACCGCCTGTCAAGAGCACCGATCGATATACAAATCTTCGGTTGTTAAAATATTATAGAAAACGGTTCAACGTTATTAAGTGATCTATACTCAGGAAAATCATTCGAAGAACGTTGCACATGTGTACGCCAATGTCAGGTCCACCCATAGGCGCAACTAATGTGGGGGGGTGGCACTACGGCACGTCCCCCACCCCACCAAATAAATAACCAACCAAGGTCATAAAAATTACAATTAATTTAATATTGAACAAACAGTGGCACTGTTACCAGCAGAATATTCAATGTTTAGCAATGAAAACTGCTAAAATAGCACTATTTTGCACCTTGAAATTCGAAATTATCCCAGGGGTGAACCCCCGGACCCCCGCTTCAAGATGTGGTGGGTGATCCTTTATAATATTCGCAGGATAGCCATCCTTCCTCGTCTGAAATTCATAAATTCTGACTACGTTACTGATTACAGGTAGGGGTAGCTTGAGTATACAGTATTCACAGGATTGAGCCCTCCCCAAATGTCGATTCTAGTTGCGCCTATGGGTTCACCAGTAATAATCCAAGTATATTTACTAGCGTCCGAGAATGGCAAAAAACAATGGTTGTTTTTGCAGTCCTTCTAGCTATAACAAAATTAGTTCTGAATATGTTATAAGGTAAAGTTGTAAACAATACACATATATCATTATTGTGCGTCACGAGAATGTCTCACAGAAGCGAGATGTGGGCTGTAAGATCACACGACAGTTCAGTGACTTGCGTCGAAAGGCTAAGGGCAGATGTCACGCGCTTATTGTGTCTTCTTTACCGCAACTGCACTTAAAGGCGCGGTCTACCGCAATTTTCATCACCATTTTTTTATTTTTTATTTGTGCCAGATATTTTTTTTCTTATTTTACACACAAAATATGACTAAATTCGGCTCTTATGAAATTTTTTTATCTCTCATAGTTTTCGCGTAATGGCTTGTTAAAGTCATATTTTGCATGTTTCCGTTTTAACGACTACACTAAAAACCAACTGATATACCAAACTAAAAAAATCACAGTGGATAAAGACATTACAGGCTACAATGTTATGCTCATAAAAATAAAAAATAAAAATTATTTGTATTTAAAAAAAGCTGAAACTGAAAATAAACATTTTAAAAATTCAATAAATTTAAAAAAAATAATAATTTTTATTCTTTAACTTTATGAGCATGCCATTGTAGCTTGCAATGTATTTATCTACTGTGATTTTTCGGAGTTTGGTATATATGTTGGTTTTAGTGCAGTCGTTAAAACGAAAACATGCAAAATGTGAATTTAACAAGCCATTACGCGAAAACTATGAGAGATAATAAAATTTCATAAGAACCAAATTTAGTCACATTTTGTGTCTAAAATAAGAAGAAAAATATTTGGGACAAATAAAAAATAAAATAATGATGATAAAAATTGCGGTAGACCGGGCCTTAACGCCTTGAACGCACAAGATGTATCCACACAGGCGGCTACCTCAATCATATCATGAAGTGACAAAAACAACAGCAATGTTAGGTTTATGTAGATGGCCGGTGACTAGAGCACCTATATCGCTAAAACCATCCTTATACTTGAGATTTAGTGCACATGGCTCGTGAGCTTGGTACGAAAAGTACTTATTCTTGTGTAACTATCTAACAGTTTCCAATGCGTTTATCTATGAATACATGACACATTACAAACTGTGTCCCTGTGGATTAAAAAATGCATCCCGGTAATTAAAAACGTCATTTCCAAGCTCCTTAAAAGTGCTAAAAATTAATTTTTCACGTTTCTGTAGTTGAGAAAACATCAATCGTAATCGTAAAATAAATTCTCAGAAACCGGCAATGGACCTTACCATATACTTTCCACAAATAAATTAACAGGGTCATCACATGAAGTCCCGGTGAAAAACGGTTTATACGAAAACATTGCACACTAGTTTATTTGTCCGACGTGTTGTATTCCACTTATCGTTTTTCTCGTCTCCTTGCTTCAAACAAAAAAAAATTTAACTCTTGAGACAAATATAATAAAAACTCCTTATATTTAGTCGATAGCTAGGGCATTACAGACCGTGATACACAAACTTCACACAAGGTTATAGGAACTCAGAATGTAATCGGCCATGACCTTAATTAAGAAACCATCCTAGCATTCACATGGAGTGATTACGGGAAATCTACAATACAAAAACCATTCACAAAATATATATTCGAGTGCAAATGTCGGAAGGGGTGCAAAAAGAACTAAAAGATAATATAACCCATTTCGTTCATCACTGGCCGACTTTTACTTTCGTTTCTGATTAGAATTTTGAAATATTGGCTTTTGTGTTGGCAGAGCGAAACTGAAACACGAACGTGATTTTCATCATAGTGTTTCCAACGTATTGTCACAAATCGTGGAAGATGAATGGTGTTATGCCAGCTTTTATGTGTGAAATAAATTGCGGGTAGACAGGATGTCACAACGCGAACACTGCGAAAGTTTTGGCGAACGCATTTTATTCCCGATGCTGTAAGACTGCATTCTGGGTTCATTTTTCAGTGATCGTGTTGAAATTGAGTACAGCGATGAAGGCTGCAGGGGCAAAAATATGACACTTCAGTAACAAACGTGTGAAAGGTTTCTGTGTTCGTATATTGCCATAATAAATTATCTATTTTCAGTATTTCTTATACAGATTTATAGATAGTACGTTTAGTGTTCCACGCATGTTTCTAACACGAGGCATGTCTTTGTAAGTACGGTTTATTGATGCTTCTTAACGATTAACATGATTACTGAATATTAATAGCACAGATTGCATCTGTTTACTACACCGTTTTGTATTATTCACAGCGTTTCAAATAACCACAGAGTGTAAAAACCTGTTTTAACATAATTTTACCATTTTTGTAAGAGGTACTCTGAAAACTAATCATATTCATTTTTGAGTTAGACTTTTAGGTAAACACGTCAAATTACGAAATAAGGAGAAGGAACAAAGCAACATCCATGCTTGTGCGTGGATTCGAACCCAGAACCACTCTAACAGTACACCAGCGCCTAACCGACTATGCTACGGTGGTCGGAAGGGTAGCTGATAGACAAATAATAAAGTGATGATCTACCTCGGAGAGAATATGGTTTCTAAACATCCATATTTCCACACAACCATCAAAATTGAACAGTGAATATCAGTAAATGTTTTAATATCTGAAGTCTTCTGATTCCTGTTTAGTCTCCAATCTCTCAACTTGTTTGTCTCTTTCATTTCCAGTTAAATAAGTGATTATGTTTCTATATTTCCAATGACAAACGCTTTGAAAATATTACGAATAAAAGATAAACCGTTTTCACAACCTCTCTATAAACCCTAAACTTAAAGGAGTTTAAATAAACAATAATTTTACCTTACCTACTACCAGCTTTCGGTAAGTAATCCATAGTAACTGTTTCCGTTATGATGTGCGCTTTGACGGAAAGGACTTATTATCAAATGTTTGATATAAGATGATTAAGTAGTCGAGGGCAGTATACCCATGCCACAGAATAATGAGGAATACAGAAGTTAAATATCCGGTAGGACAGAGAACTCAGTCACACACGCCAGCAAAATGGCTTCCCTGACCAGCAACATGGCGGACAAGCCTACCGCCAATAAGCGTAAGGCGGCTGTCCTGCTAGTCGGTAGCCAGACCAATTGGAAACCTACCGTAACGCGCAGAAACCAAACAGACACGAGTCTCGTATTAACAAACTCGGACAGCCAAATAAGCGGTCAAGTTCTCCAGTATCAAAATAGTAGCC
Source organism: Medauroidea extradentata (assembly GCA_003012365.1). NCBI lineage: Eukaryota > Metazoa > Arthropoda > Insecta > Phasmatodea > Phasmatidae > Medauroidea > Medauroidea extradentata. Next base: position 5,330 of record PNEQ01008230.1, read on the forward strand.
AAGTCATTTCACGTCTGTATTACTATTTAGTCTGTGCCCACATGCGGCTCATTTTTAGAGACATGAAAAAATTCGCTAGATCTCCAGCACACATACACTCTAAAAAATAGTTTGTAAATTTACCAGACGTGCGTATAGGAGCATTCCTAAACCGTTTTATAAAACAGTCAAATGTATACTGAAGTTACCAAATTTGTATTGTAACAACTGTAAAAGTTTGCATATTTACAAGACGAAGTATGGTGACTGTCCCATACTGCGTCTGGGATAGTAACTTCCTAAACATTTTAGGAAGTTCTTTACAGTGTAGGTCTATATCACGTTCATAATTGGTCGTTGACTTACTCGACGCTTCTTGGAAGTAGCTGAGCCAATAATAAAACTGTAACAGAATACAGGCCCATTTCACAGTGTCAGCGAGCAGCTAATAAACAACTGCTGTCTGCACGATATCACATAGATGCTAGCCTACGGGTCAGAGATACCGTGAACTTTTCTGGCTTCTACTCATTTTTCAAACGAAGCATCCAACTTGCGTGATTGACACTATATCAGCAAGGTGTTTGAGCACAAACAGAGTTCTGTACAGCACTTCACCAAAGAAAACAATACCGCGAAATTAATAATCAAACACGAGCAGGCAAATCAACGAGCTAATTAATATTTTAACTAGGAACAATATTTTTGTAATCAGTTCTTAATATGTTGTAAAACGTAACTGTCATTAACAAATACAAGAAACAGACCATTTTTTTCACATGTTGAGTAAAAGTCTTTCTTTTAAGTTAATGCGTTTTTAACTACAGTTAGGAATTTTTGAATGTCAGTGGAAGTGACGCAGACTCTGATGAGAGAAGTTTCTAAAAATGATGTATCACTCTGGCGTCAGAGTTTAACTTTACTCGTTACGAAGTACACGTCACTCTCCTGCAATTTTCATTTCAAAAAATTCGTTTGTTAACTGAGCGAATGAGGAGAAAGTTACGACACTTCAAGCTAGATAGAAGCTACGTTTAAACAGTTTGCAATATTTTTTTTTTTGCGAATCGTAATACTAACAGAGTGCCTCGGTGAAAATTGTAACACACAGTAATTAAAACAAAGTGGTTGTTATGTCAGCTGATGGAAATTTATTAAAAAATTCTGACTCTGCACAATGTTTTAGAGGTTAAACCGATTTAAATAAATGTTTCGCTAAAACTTTACCACGAACATGTTTTGGGAGGTTATATTAAGTAACAAGGTTATCCTAAGAAGATGTGCGAATTTTAGCTCAAAGGATTCATAGAGTAACCCGAGTAGAGTTTTCAAACCTGTAGTAAGTGTCGAGACCCTGGATTTTTGTAGACTATTAAACATAAGCTGGTGATAGAGCATACCTGATAACGTGATTTAGCAACCTAACCCCAACATGTAATTTAATGAAACTACATATTTTCTTGTAATGGAGAGATGAAATAGTTTTCTCGAGGAAAATTTTTGATTTCTCGGGAGTAGAGTGGACCTGGTGTGATAATGCTTTATGTTGCGATATAAATAAAATTTTGAACGTCACTTATTTAATAAATTGTCATTATATAACTCAAGGTTTGTTCCGCGTTTTTCTCAATTGATGTATTTTTTAGTCTTGCAAAAGTCATTTATTAGTACTCCAAATTAACTTAGGTACTTCGTAAAAGCATATATTTATATATTCGATAAAATTGGAAAAACAAAATCGTCCATAAAATGAAAATCATAGTTATAAGTTTCTTGTTAATATTTTCGGCATTTAAATTTTCAGGTAAATAATAATATTAATAAGCCAAATATTTGCTAATATTGCTTATTTTTAATACTAAACGGTGCGAAATGATTTTCAATGTTATTACTCACCGTACTGAAAATATTTTAAATGTTTTCTTACTCTGTTCTGCCACCTGACACGTTTCACCCCCACCAATCCCACCCCCTCCACCATGCCATAACGTATATTTAATTTTTTTTTCATCAGAAAAATTTACGGGCGCATGAACAACTCCATTCATCGCAATCAGATGAATGGTATAGGGACGCGTGTGTTACGAACTGACAAGCCAATTCTATGTGAAAGTTCAAAGAAAACTGTAAAAAATATTGAAAACAATTCAGTATTTATAACAAGGTGAGTATGTTTCATTCACAGGCTTTTCTAATGGACAGCGGTTGGCACACTGGCTGAAGCCCTCGCCTTCCACCAAGGCGAGCTGGGTCTGATTCCCGGCGGGGTCAGTCCCCGTATTTTCGCTTGAACAAATCGTGTCGGGCAATGCCGCTGGTTGGCGGGTTTTCTCGTGTATCTCCTCCCCAGCCCTTCTCGTTCCGGTACATCTCCATTGTCAGGCCTCATCTTACGTCATCCTTCAAGACAAGCAGAAGACTACGGCCGACCAGTAACAGGCATGCATCCGGGGTTTGGTATTCTCGTCCTGAGATACTCTGCTCGTACGATATTTGTTAGCTGTTACTTCCAACTTTCTCGCAGATTTGAAATAAAAATACTACTTCAAATATTCACATAATAATGTATTGAGGCAGTGATCATTGGAGAAAAGAATTATGCAACATTTTGTTTCAGTGCCTCGCGTGCACATCTGCATCTCTGCTTCATGGTCAGTGATTGGCTGTTTTTAACTCTCAACACATTTGTGATCTACCCGCAAATCACAGACGTGTAGTGTCGCAGTGACGTCATTCTTGTTGGCACAGTCAAATGAGTGACGCCTCTACACAAATGCTCGCTTCCAATAACTACATACCAGAGCTACAGATGCGAACGTGAGGCATTGAAACAACATGTTGCATAATTCTTTTCACCAAAAATCATTGCCTCTATAATGTGCATAAGTACAGCGGTTACAGACTTTCAGGAGAGATAGAGCACACCCAGACGATGGGAAATCACATAGCAATACTTGGACGGAAACGCTTTCCTGCGACACAAGACACAAGAAAGAAAGGACACGAACAAGAGGAGAAAGTATGTTTATTAACCTTAACACAGCAAAAATACTGAGAAGTCTTTGACTGGTGAGGACGATCCATGTCTCTTTATGTTCATCTTTCTTAGTTTCTTGCCGTGTTAAGAATAATAAACATGTTTTCTTATTTTCTTCGTCTCATTTCTTTCTTGTGTTTTGTGTCATTACTACCACGTCGTGAAAGCGTTTCCGACCCTGCGTTGCTATGTGATTTCCCATCGTCTGGGTGTACTATATCACTCCTGAAACTTTGTAACCGCTCTACTGATACAACCTGTATATAATGCAATTCTGACAACGATTTAAAGCGAAAAGTTATCTGTAAGGTATTTCCCCCCTTATCTAGTCGATTATGTTTTTATTAAAATTTCACGAAAACTAATTTCTTCTGTCTCTATATCAGTGCAAAAAGGAAACACTTAAACTAGGCGAGAGACTATTCTGGAGCTTTGGAGTAAGTAAGAGATGAATATTACTCTAAAGGCAGGAAAATTAGTTAGACTTCTGATGTATTTGACTATCTGGACTTTACGAATAATAATAAAATTATATTATAACACTTGCTTTAAAACGATAGTTAGATAGTAGTTCTTAAGGGCGCAGCCTGCCAAACGAATAAAATTTGCTGCAGTGTGTTCGTGCATACGTTTTTTTTATGAAACTATTCTATATGTGCTCATTGTGACAATGTACGAAAACGAAATTCACTTCAAACGATGACGGAAAGGTAGTTTCAAAACATTCCGTCAGTCATAAAAAAAATCATATCAGAGCCCCTCAAAACTGTTAAAATCAGTTTTTTCAACCAGATATATCTGAAAAACTCACGGGATTCGCGTGAAATTACTATAGAAACATCCACAGGACTTTGATTAAAGCTTTTCAACAATAAAAAGACGGGTTCGCCACTGAATGTGTCAGTCTGGCGAGTGATCTACTGTATCACTGCATGCAGTTTCAGTGTCTTGTGATAGAGGTGATACCACACCAGGAGAGCCGGTCAACATCGCCCTTGGCTACGTGTCTCACTCAAAAATCCACACGGACAGTAGGAGGGCGCTTAAGGTTGCCGCCTACCCGCGTGTCAGAGGCTCAAAAGCGACGGAGCAGTAAGGTCGACCTTGAATCGTGCATCAAATGCCGCGTCGCCTCAACGAGCCAAGCGCTGAACTAGCGTGCAAGCTTCCCGCCGAACTGTTTTTACTATGGGACATTATGCGGTGACCATATAATTTTATTGGTGGAAAGTCTGCAACTAAGCTCAGTGCAGGTCGCAATCTGAGTTTCGCATACATACAGTTAGTACATTTTGAAGTACGGAAGTCTGAAAAGGCCATTTATAGCAATGTTGGAGGGCTTAGAAACCAGGGGCGTCATTTCAGGTTTTTTTTGAAGGGGGCAAGATTTTTTTCCAAGCGAAAGTGTCCTTGTAGCACATTTTTTACTAACTAAGCGTGTATAAATATGAAACCTAATAATAAAAGATCAGTTTTGTGTGCTTAAGTTAGCATTATTTAAATAACAAAACACAAAATATAAATTTTATTCTCTATAAATTCTAAATCCGGGGGGAGGGGGCATTAGCCCTGCCCCCCAGCCCCCCTTAATGACGTACCTGTTAGAAACAGTGCTTTTAATGAGTGTGGCGTCTTAACAATGAGGTTCCGACCTTGTCAGAACTTTGTTTTCTTTTCCTACGTTGGCACAATGGGCACACGTGGAATATTTTTATAGAAAAAACTTGTTTTCGAACTCGCTCAACGCATTTGAAGCGTGGGGTAGGCGGCCGCCTTAATAAAAAACTGACTGTACTTCCTGCCAACTAACATGTTCCAGTAGTGACACCTGACTGGTATTTCAGCGTCTAAGCATCACACTACGGAATAAGTTTACGTGCGCTGTGAGATTACAGTGCTGTGAGCCGAAGCTAACCTAAAGCAACGGAAATTTCCGGCTCGATACAGTTTCCTGTGGCAGAAGGGGCTGAGCGAGTTCCGTGAACATAGGGAAACAACAACATCAACAACAACGGCGCTAGAGGCAGCAGCTCGTGTTTGGCTGCTGGGTAGAGCGACGTTCGCGAAGTTGGCGAGCGTTCTGCAAACAGCGCTTCAAATTTCGCAAACTGACCTGACGTCGTGTAGCTGGTAGGTTGCTATGTATACAGAGGTTGGCAGTGTTTGCTCTGGAGCCGGGAACCCTCTGCGACACAACTCGGTGCACACGCAATGTGTTCCTATAGGCTGTTCACAGTTAACTGAGAACTCTCACAGTTCAAATAAGTGTATTTTATTTGGATAGGTATAAATGTTACATTTTGACAGTGGTGACACATTTACACAGGTTTTTAGAGAACATTTTAAGCAGTCCTCTCTTTATCATGAACAGCCTATATACAGCATGTTCCAAAGTGAAGCGTGATAGTTTCTCATGCAAAATTCAGCTGAAAATGTGTTTTACATTTGTCCGTTAAGTGAATTATAGTAGAAAAAGACCTACCCTAGTCGATTTTTAGGATAGATCTTTTCCCATTACAACTCACTTTACGGACAAATAGAAAACACGTTTTCGGCTGAAATTTTCACGAAAAAGTATCACGCTTCAGCCTGTATCATGCTGTATATAGGCTTTTATGATATAGTGAGGACTGCTTAAAATTTTCTAACAGCCATTTTGCATTCACCTTTGCTATTTTCTGTGTGAAAACCTCCGTGTAGCTAAAAACCTGTGCAAATGTTTCACCACTGTCAAAATGTAACATTTATAATTGCAAATAAAAAAATAAATACCAATTGGTTCTAAGCAGTGTAAAGCTGAACAAAGTTTTAAAAATGAAATTACAAGTATAATTTTATTTTAATTTGATAAAATAAAAGAACTTTTAAAAGTATATTTTCAGTGTAGCAATATTCCTACCGTATTCACTTAACGGACAACATCGAGAACATATTTTCTACTTACTTTTTAATGATCTACCAGCACTAAAAAGAGAAACATTCCAGTCTAACTCATCATTTAGTCTGTCTCCAGTAGAATTACAATGTTCGGCAGTTTAAGTGTAACTCTCTAGATAAGCTTGAATTTATAAGTGTGAAACATACCATTGACTGTGTGCTATGTATATCACTAACCAGCATATGTGATGTTAAATCACCTGTATACGAGAATGACACTCAGCTGGCATGCAGGGATTATCTGTTATTTCCTACGAGACTTTAAGGGTGTTGGATACCTTTCAGTTCATAGTTCTATATTTTATATGGAAGTCTGGTCAGTAAGTTAACGTCCGAAAAAAAGCAATTTTCACAATGCAAATTCTTTTCGCTTGCATATTTTTATGTAAGTTTTTAAAAGTTATAGTTTGACGGTTATTGTACACTCATTATTATAAAAACTAAGGAACTTACTAAACTAAAACTTGTGTAACAATGAAATTCTACTCCATTGTGTTTCATGACGAAATTTCCAAAGTCATTAAACGAAAATTTAATACACTTAAAGACACAGATACCAAATGTTAAATAGATTTCAACACTTATAAAAAGGCAAACATACTTCTTGTGGAGAAACTATTGACACGTCTTCGAGTAGTCAATAACGCAAAAATGTTACCTACAAAGTTACACTAACATAAGTGTTTCTGTTTTCCTTCAAATGGCTACCAAAAACGTTAAATCTTTACGCTGGCAGATAAATTACACAAAATCCATAACACCAATAAGTCTCACTTTGTGCAAAACTGATTCTTTATAATGTTTATTGATTGACGATGATTCCATATAAATATATAATAATGAACTGGAAGGCACCCAGCGCCTTTAAGCACGAGTCATATCTTCAGATTTCATCGGTGTCGTGAAAATGCCTGATAGGTTGCAGTTTCTTATACATGCGTTGGTATCGGAAAACCCAGGTGCAACAAGAGAGACAGCATGTTTTGTTTGTATTTCCTGGCAACAGGCATTTTCAGGTCACATGGTCGTATTTGTGCGTGTTTTAAATGAAACGGTAGGAGATTGTGTAGCCCCTTGATTTTTATTCCATTATGTTTCAATGCTTTATTTGCACATATGCAGCTGTGCTTCTTCGTCGGTGATTAGATGCCTTTAACTCTCATGTGTTATGGAGTTTTACCAGCAAATATCAGACCTGCGGTCTCGCTGTAGGTTGTGTGACAATTCCAGCCACTGACAATTGCGGCATCAGACCTATGGTCTCGCTGCAGGTTGTGGTACAATTCCGGCCACTGACAATTCCGGCATCAGACCTATGGTCTCGCTGTAGGTTGTGCGACAATTCCAGCCACTGACAATTCCGGCATCAGACCTATGGTCTCGCTGTAGATTGTGCGACAATTCCAGCCACTGACAATTCCGGCATCAAAACTATGGTCTCGCTGTAGGTTGTGCGACAATTCCAGCCGCTAACAATTCCGGTATCAGACCTATGGTCTCGCTGTAGGTTGTTGTACAATTCCGGCCACTGACAATTTCGGACATGGGAAAATTTGCGATAATTCCGGCCACTAACTTGCAAAGCAATGGGTAGTTCAAACATCCGTATACAGCCATTGAAAATTACAGACATGTACATCTTTTGTTTGTTTGTTGACGTACCACAACCCCATCCCCTCCCCCTTCCCCGCGACTCGCTGGAACGAATGTTTATCAATCTGTCAACCTCTGCTGCTCTTACGTGCAACGTTACATTGGAATGGAAGTTATTGTAATTGAAAAATTAGATCTTGGAGTGCTTTGTGGTGGGCAGTCCTACCGAAAAAGCGTGTCAGTGCCGATGGTGCTGTAACATGGGTTTGCTTGCAAGAAAGTACTAAAAACTGCAGGGGAATATCAGTTGTAGGAATATAGACAATTTAAATGTGTTAGATCATGAATTTATTCCAGACATTTCTAAACTTGACGTATTGAAATCGGTCTTAAGAGCCAAGATAATAGTACGAGGAGAATGTGTAACCGTGGCTAAAGAGTACTCTGACGAATTGGGTGCTTTACACGAGAAAGGATACGAATTCGTGACAGAATTGCCACATACGTCGTCAATTAAGCAGCCTATTTATCGACATTAGTACCAGGCACAAGGATCGTTGGTAGAACATGCTGAACGTAGAGATGTTGTGTTATCAGAAGTAGGTTTAAAGATTAGCGATGGCAGTAACTTCCTTTTCGCAGATAACGGGAGAGAAGACAGAATCATTGATTTAGCTGGTGACAAGGGAAGAGAATGTCTCAGAACTCAACACCACTTCTTCATGTACGGTGCATTTAGAAGCTGTAGAAAGCAGTTCGCACAGATCTGTACTGTTCGCGCAGATATAGGAAGCGATGAAAGAGAAACAAACGTAATTCCTTATCTTTATGCTTTGCTCTCAAACAAGAAGAAAGAAACTTACATTCGCATTTTCCGGTTGATGGCGGAGAGAGTTCCAGAGTGGAATCCCTAGACAATAAACGTGGATTTTGAGTTAGTGGCCGTATCTGGGCTCAAAGAACTGTTTTCTTTGGTTGATGTCAATGGTTGTTTCTTTCACATGATGAAGTGCTTGTGGAGGAAGGTACAAAGTTTAGGCTTAACGAACGAGTAAAGAGAAAACGAAGAGGTGTGACTCAGCAACCGGATATGTGCAGCTCCGGTTTTCCGAAAACCTGAAGATGTATGCAAAGGATTGCTCAAATCCATAAAGAAGCATCCTGAAACTCAAAACTAGAAGAGTTCTTAGATTGCTTTATAGACCAGGGGCTTGAAAATTAAGTCATGCCTGTGCAGCTATGAACCTGTTTTAAACAAAGGCACCGAACTAATAATTCAATAGAAGGTTGGAACAGTTATATAAATGCGTGTATTGGTAAACCATACCCGAAGATACAATACGTTATATCTTGTCAGAAAAGTGAAGCTGAAAACACCAACACTAAGTACTGTACATGAGAACAGAGCTTAATTTAGAAGGGGAAGAAAGAAAAACGTTGTAGGTACGTCAATATCGATGAAAAATTCAGAGAAACCACGAAATGTACGTAAATACTTGGGGACTTGAGGAAATATCGCAAAACTATACGTTACGTAAAAAATTTAGGTTAAAATTTCGACATTGAAAATGCCTCTTCACGTTTATATATAATGCAAACAATTGTAATAAAAATACAAAAAGTCAATCATATACATTAAAGGAAATAAAAATCTGATTTTAATCACGCCAAAGTAATTTTGGCTTACAATCCAAAATATACTGACTACGTTGCCAGTCTTAAGCCTGGGAAAAGTGGGCGAGTAATTAAAAATTTAACCCCCTTTCCCCGCCAATCCATTTCCTTTATTTTGCTGGACAGAATTGTCGCTGTCCCGAACTGTCTGCACATCGTGATTAGCACAATGAAATAAGAGCACTTTGACAATCACCTTAAAGCAGAGCTACACGTGTTTACATAAGTCACTGAAACACGATGATGCAAGAATCTTTCCGCAAAAGTCAAGGGTCCCGAGTGATGGCCTCTTCAAGTTTTGTTCAGTAGAACGTAAGACCAAAGGGCCTTTTACATGACGATAGTGTTAGATGGTGACCAATCCTGTTGATTGTGTGTTTTCTGACTATTTCAACACAGATTTTTTTTCAGTATTATTTAGCTCTCGAAAACTCTAAACATTTGCCAATATATCGTGCTTTTATCCAGCACAGTCTCCAATGTCTTGCGAAAATACTAATTTGAAACCAGAATTTCAAGAACGGTTATCTTATTTGCAAGTTGAGCAAGGTTTAAAAAATTCGAGATTATCCACAAGAATTCGCCTCCTGAAATGTTTTGTATGAGGTTCCGAACAATCTGTGTAGTGAACTTAGCCTGGCTGTGCATATTCCAGGTCTTGTGACGTGTAAGGTGTTCACTCAGTGGTGAGGAGGGTGAGCGGAGGTAAGGCACTTCAAAGTCTGGCGACAACCACGGAATGTTAGCAAAGTGTTATCTGGAGTATTCCCTAGAGCCGTTGTGAAGACTTTGTGCGTGCCTGAGAACATTCCAGTCCACCCGGAAGAAGTACGGCAGAGATCGGAAGTTCTTCAGTAACCGTGTCAGCTGGAAGCAACGGCAAAATGTTGCCCCTCTTTTCGACCAAATTAATTCGAAAAACCTGAAAAGCTGATTACTCTGGCTTCATTTAAAGAAATTAGCACAGAAGTGACAGTAAAACACAAAACAATGTTGTATTCGGACAACAAGGAAGTAGCATTGTCATAGTAAACTACACGGGTGTACATAAACAAATTTATGTCAGCTTTAAATAAAGTCCTTTAAAACGACTAGCACTTTGCTTTCTTTTTGTAGTCACATTACAGGTTAAATAGACTGTGATTTGAATAAAACTCATTTAATGATATTTTTGCGTGTTTATTGTAAATTGTGCTGTAGTTTATTTCAAAAACAGTAATAAATTTACACATGTCATAATTCATGCCAATTCGTAACTACACAAATTATCTTCTGATTTCCAAGGACGTTATAAATACATAAATTTCATAGTGTTCTAATAGTTGTAGGAACTATCCTAATATTGCCAACAAATCTTATTTGCTGAAGCCACAAGCTGCTGTGAAGAAGAAAAATTATATATTTACTTACTGTTGCACCACACACAGGACGAAGACAACTGCACTGCATTTAGATTTAAGGGAACTTCATCACAAATTATTTATTTTTAGATATCCACTCTATGTGAAAAAAACATTTTTAATGAATACAGCAACTAATATTTTATTGTAAAATTTGAAAATAAAATATGCGTAAAATATTTTTAACCCAATTTTTAAACACCAGGATAACCTACATCTTAAATATCTAGATTCTCAGTCCAAATAACTACCTTACCACGCTTCGCTGCAGCAACTTTTGATGAATGTGACCAGTTTTCCGAGAGAAAGAGCATAATAATAAAAATGTTATATTGCCAGTAATATTAACATAATTAGAAGTACGTCAAAACAACTGATTCGTTAAATATGTTGGGAAGCGTTCCAGTGGTTCTCAAGATAAGACATTTCAACATTTTTTATGTAACGCTATTATCAAAAGCGGACAAAAAAGGTTCTGTGCTGACAGTATTCAATGCTGGTTGTAACTACTGTACGAGTACGTTATTGTGTGGGAAATGGTTTTAAAACTTAGTAAATAATAAATATTAATTAAAATACAAACATCTCACCTATGTAAAAACCAGAACCTGATCAATTTCCAACGCGTATAGTTGCATGAGCCGAGGTAGCACCCTTTGTTTACGGAATGCAATGTATAGGCCAATAGGTTTAATATTTTCCTTGAATTTTTAATGATTTTAACTGATGTTCTACTGCTGCGTAACTAATATTCAGGTTCCTAATTCTATAAGTCGATATCTACGTATAAGATTCAGCATCCTGTACATGTTTTTGCTGTCTGTTATGCGTATTTAATTTTCAGGTTGGCAAACGTAACAAGGAATGTTCAGTGTGTTATACAGGATGCGGAAAAATTACACTTCATAAATGTAGGGGTGGCTTGGGGGTACTAAAACAAGTATCTTGAAGATAGGAACATGGGTCTCCGACTTACCGTTAAGTTGTTACGCGCGTCCGAAGTTATGCGTCATGGATTGCCTACTTCAAGGCACGCCTTTGTTTACATCTGAGCCAGTGCTGTGAGCCGTCAACACCTGTGCTTTCGTGAAGCGCCGCTCCCGCGCTGCTGCTGGCCACTGACCACGCTCCTCTCACTCTTCCCCCTTCCCTAACAAGTCTAAGCAGGTAGATAAGCTGGTGTGGGTTTAGATTAGGTCGGGTCACAGCTTTTGTCTAACCCTTTCGCAGTCTGTTTGCATTGTTAGCATAGTGCCGGACGTGCCAGTTAACTTACAGTTAGCCAACGTTTCGAAGAGGACGGTTATGTGATTAAATGGACGGTGTGTGAGTTAGTGGACGTTTAATGTGGTTCATTTGGTTTAGTCTTCGCGCAACGTTGATTCTTGTTTTTTGTGTGTTTGAGCTACCATGGATAGGAACGGATACACTTTTGCTGAGCTGGCGGACATGCAGCAAGCTTATGTGGTGCAGCTCGCGGCAACGCAGCGGAGGTGCGTAGATTGTATCAACAATAATCCCAAACAGAAGACTTCCGAGCAGACAAATGTTCACGAATAATGACCAGCGTTTGCGAGACACCGGATCATTTGTCGGGACACGACACGACGTCGGAGCACCCAGATGAGTTCGTACTCCCGAATTTGACGAACAAGTACTTCATGAATTTGAAGAAACGCCGACGACCAGCACAATGAAAGTTTCTCGTGAAATGGGAGTTGATCGACGCCTAGTTTGGAATTTTTTACACGAAAGCAGTCTGCATCCATGACGTCTTCAAAAAGTGCAGGCATTGCGTGCAAATGACTACCCTCTTCGGAGTCACTTTTCTAACTGGTTTTTAGGACAGAGAGCCCAAAATCCAAGATTTCCATCTCTGGTCTTGTTTACGGATAAGGCGTCATTCACTCGAGAGGGAATTTTTAATCACAAGAACAATAATTTGTGGGACTACGAAAATCCTCATGGTACGTGCACCCGTCAACACCAGGAACGTTGTACTGTCAACTTGTGGGCGGGAATAGTCCATGATCAATTAATTGGGCCTTACGTTCCCCCACCAAGGCTTAACGATGCGAACTACTTAATTTTTCTGCAAGAGGTACTACCAGAACTTTTGGAAGAAGTACCGTTAAATGTATGTCGTGGTGCGTGCTCCTCTTACAGAAGAATTTGGTGACAGGATGTTCGGCAGGGGTGGACTGGTGAGGTGGCCTCCGCGTTCCCCTGACTTAATGCCCCTTGATATTTTCTTGTGGGCATTTATCAAAGACATTGTTTACGCAACCCCTGTTGAAAGCGAGGAAGATTAAGTAGCATGAAACGTGGAAGCAGTACACCAAATTAGAGACATGGCCGGTGTGTTCGAACGTGTTCGCCAATCAATGTTACGTCGATGTGAACATTGCCGGGATGTCGGTGGAAGAAACTTTGAACATTTATTGTAAACTTTTGTCTTTTTATATTACAAACATCATTCCGGGTAAAACATTTTTTTTTTTCGTTTTTGTGTTTTTTTTTCTGCGTACTTTATGTTAATTCACACGTCAAAAATCGGCAAGAAAGCACATGTGTTGATGGCTCACAGCACTGGCTCAGATGTAAATAAGGACGCGCCTTGAAGTAGGCAATTCATGACGCGTAACGTCGGACGCGTGTAACAACTTAACAGTAAGTTGGAGACCCATGTTCCTATCTTCAAAATACTCGTTTTAGTACCCCCAAGCCACACCTACATTCAAGACGTGTAATTTTTCCGTAGCCTGTATATCTCCGACCTTTGACGATAAAAACATCACTTACTTTTCTACCATCATTCGGATTTTACAAACACTTCTAGTCTATGGCCATCAACTGTTTCTTTCATCACTTATGAAGTAACTTTTATTTTTGCTTTCAACTAATATCACGTCACCAGTCAATTATTGTTTGCCGTTCCGACAGCAAAATACTAGCAAATAGTACCCAGTAGCTGAATTGTGTGCAAATTAGAAGCTGACACAAAAATGGTAGATAGATGGAACAAACACGGAAAAATTAAAAATGAATCGGTATAATTTCAACTTTACACGCCCTTTGCAACCCCAAGATAAAAAAAAAAAAAAAAAACAAATAAAAATATGTTACATGACTACTTCACTAATTTTACAAGTTCAATGCTTGGTATATAGACGCAGATAGTTTTTTTAATCAACTTTACGCTTAGATTGTGGTCTGATATTACACAAAAATTTACCGTCATCAAAAGCAGCACATTTAAGTATTCGTGCTAGTTTCTCTGATACTAATTTCCTGTGTCAACTTTCCCGCGGGTAAATTCCACCTGAAGGTGACCAATTCAAGTCTTGGCTAAGACATATTGAAATTAGATTTTCTGAAATCGTCAGCAAAATTAAGATATCTATTTTTAGTTGTGTTAACTTACAAACTGTTATAAGTATAAAAAATTTACAAAATACAAATAAACATTTTGTTACATCTGAAAAAATTAATTTATAATTTGGGTAAAAGGGAAAGAAAATACAATATTTTTATGACAAACAATCATATGCCATAAGACATTTTAAATTTAGAAATGTAATGTAAATTAACAATGATGCTCAAATTTAAATGGTCGTTAGAAGAGGCCGAACATGTAGGCCTAATGTATTATTTTTAATAACTGTTGATAAGTGAGGTACTTTCCGGCATAACTTAGAATGATTATGCTATGGTTCTATTTTAGTATTTCATCCTTTATAACGTTTCAAATTGCAGTCATTTGCTTGGATACAAAATGTGTAACGACATGCATTGCCTGAAGTACAAGTTAATATCCTTTAGGCACTGCAGGTACAACAGAATGTAAGCATCTTAAAATACCCAAGCATTCAGCTCTTACACATTTTCAAATGGAGCCTTGTATTTCATGCTACTCAAGGGTCTCTTCGTTAAACATTAAAGTGAAGCGAGGTTAGGAGAGCTAAGAACCCACACAATTGTCCAACAAAGGCCAATATAATGCTTAAATATCCTGTGGTTAAGTCTCTCTGCACTTTAGTTATCAATTTCCGACCTACAGTTGTTTAATAAAGAATGTCTATCTTAATCACTTCTAACGTCGTTAGATGTTATTAGATTTTGGTTTATGAATAAAAACTGTTATAAATAAAACGAAATATTCTTGGTATTTTGTACAGTTTAGGTGTTATTTGTTCATGGAATACTTTCATTCTGTTCAGTTTAGTCTCCGAAATGTATCGACTAATCAATTTTCTTTAACAATGATGTATTTGGGACAGTATGGGAAAAATGTTTGGAGAAAAATGCCAGTTCGCATGAATTCAGAGCACTGGTGGCTGTTCCCGTAAACTTCACCTACGTGAAGGTGAAGCGGCGCTATCGACACTCACTACGCGCGTAGAAAGTCTACGTAGTATGTCACGCCACACGGTCGAATATCGACGGTGGCCGCGCAGTTAAACTGGCGGCCACTGAGCTATGGCGTGCCGCGAGAGCGGGTGATACATCACCGCGGTAGTTTGGCGACATGCCCGCGCACCGAACGCCAGATGGTGTGTGGTTCCAACTCTCTCTATATCTATCTCTATATATCTATGTCCTCGCCTCCCGGCCATCCATCAGGTGACCGTCAACAGGCTCGCAGATACTTTCAACTGCCGGCCTGGAGGGGATATAGAGACACCTGCCCGGCGATAGTTAGGCTCATTTGTAACCCTTTACGTCATAGAACAGTTGGCGTAGAGCGTTACTATCGCTACATTATGTTATCAATAGAGACCTGAAAATTTCGCGTTTTATTTTAGGCGCTAGCTAGAGTTCCAACAACTATACGCGTGTATCACGTTCATGTTTGGACATTGAATTACTCGACATTTCCGAGTAGCTGAGTCAATAATAAAACTATAACTAGAGATGATGGTTTATCACGGGAAAACTTGACTGCTGGGTTTCAACGCATGTTCAACTTACCAGAAGATTACTGGCTTTCGCTTGTACGTGGAGCTGTTGCCCTATTTGACTGAGCCTATAATAGTCCCACTATTATAAAATGTGATGCATATTACTGCCGCAAGAAACTACAGTGTTTTCAAGGGAATGTTGGCACAAATTACTATCGCGATATACCACCATATAGCTATAGTTAAATACAGGCCCATTCCACTGTCAGCGAGCAGTTAATAAACACCTGCTATCACATTCAGTACACAAATACTCTTGGAGGCTAGCCTACTGGTTAGTGAAACCGCGAAATTTTTCAGGCCTCTATCAATAAACACGTACAACTTTCAGGTCATTATTTGCCAACAGGCTAGAACCCAATGGCCTATGTTCACTCAAACAGGATAGTTAGCATTTTAGTGTTGACCTTAGATCATTGGAGTAAAAAGTCCTTCAGGCGCTACACACAAACTGTTATCAAACAGTAGAAGTCAATGAGCACGCAGTAAATATTAATTCCATTCTGCTGTCAGAAATCCACACGAAATTAGCAGGTCCCTGTTAATAGAGATATGCAAATGTCCCGGATTTAACGACAGTATTTCAGCTACTTGCTCATTGGCTACTGATCCAGCGGGTAGAAAGTTGTTAAACACAATTTGTTCCTTACACACGATTATTTTAAGTGATGCCGATATTAAACTGTACACAGAGATTTGTTTCGATTCGTTTTTTTTTTTTTTTTTTTTTTTTTTTTTTTTTTTTTTTTTTTTTTTTTTTTTTTTTTTTTTTTTTTTTTTTTTTTTTTTTTTTTTTTTTTTTTTTTTTTTTTTTTTTTTTTTTTTTTTTTTTTTTTTTTCGCTGGGTAATTTTAGAACAGACGCCCTTCACGGCTCGAATAAGAGAAGGAAAATGGTGAGACAGGATGTTCCAAAACGCATTACGTATCTGGAAACGAGAAGTTAACTTTTTTTTAGAACTAGTATTCTAGTTGAAATACTTCACAGCTGTAGTATTATTGCTATTCGTGTTTGCAAAAAAAACTATCAAAAACAATCTTTTAATGCTTAATTTTTGCGCTCATTATTTGCACGGATAAACGGGAAGAATTTCGTCGCAATAAATGGTCTAAATATTGGAAACGTAGTGAAAATGTTTAATTAAGGGAACATAGCCAAAAGCTACTCATACTGCCATTACAATAAAGAACTTACATAATCGTGTACAGTTAATAGTGCTTCGTGAAAAACCCTATCGTATACTGTAAAAAGCCTTCCTAAAAATTAATGGGAGTTTTTAACTCATACTGAGAAAAATAGATTGTTACGACAAACAAATAAATAGGGTTGATATTAATGTTCTTGCAACAAATAAATTACTGTTCATTTAACAGTCGTAACGTTGAAGTTACGACTGGAAGTTATTTGCTTCAACAATAAAATTCTGTTGAAATTATTTAATTAAAACAAACTTATATATGGTTCGTTATACTATTTTTGTCGTTAGATGTTTTACTTAACAATGCGGTCATTTGTTTTCAGCCAAAATATTTGTTCTTGTCAAAAATACAAACTATGGTTTGCTTACACTATTTTGTTTGCATTTACTATCATATCTACTTGAATCGACAGTGTATATGAAATACTATAGAGATTTGATCAATGTAACCATGGCAGATATTAAAACAAACAATCAATTTGGTCGGAAGCAACAAAATGTTTCCGTTCGGGAAGTCGTTCTTGTAATGGCAGTTATTTACAGTAGTACGCACGTGTTAGTTGTTACACACACGGGGGTTTAAAAAACTTGTCTTATCTTTTTTTATAATATAGGTATTTACTACATGTGTATAGTATTTATTTTTGTGTTCGTTTGTATAATTATATTAGATTAAATGACTGAAGATAACTTCAACGGTTAAAAACATTTTGCCGCGTGCACACGAATCTAATTGAATCACGAGTTTATTGGAATTAAATGTCACAGGTATGTAAATATATAAAAATTAAAAACACGTTAGTAAGTTGTACTGGTCTATAGGAACGTGCATGGTCGGTAATCTAAAGGTTGTGGGATCCAATCCGTGTGATTCCGTATATATTTGTGTAAATAAAAGTTGCTGTGTATAACTCTTACTTTCGTGATCGGAGCAAGCAAAATAATTTAAATGTCGTATACTTTAATGGTCACTAAAACAAATGTATGTTTGATTTAACTTTGTCTGTATGGCGATATCAACCACGTCATTTGGTTAAAACAACAACCATATTTCAAGAAAAAATTTGGTTGTAACAAACTATGCATTCGTTTTCAAGTATTGAAATATACCATTTGGTTGTTTGAAACTAATTTTGCTTCATATGATTTTTTTTTTCTTGGTGCGTGCGCAGTATGAGATTCTAACCATACTATTAACCTTGTAACAAAGCAACTGTGTGGAATTGTTATTGAAATATAAGATAACATTTATCGTACCTAACACTCCTATACGTCGGTGTGGTAAATTTCGGTTTTTCTGTCGTGTCCAGAAATTATTCGGACCTGAAAGGCAACACACAAAATATTCTTCCCTAGTATCGAACATAAAAGTGAGTAAGCCGGCTATTGTGATGTCAGCGTGGTTCAGCAACGAACATGAACACACAGGGACGCAGGGCAATAACACCACAATTACCGGCGTGTGTTGGTGCTTATCAATGATTTCATTGAGCCACGAAATCCGCACTGTGACGTTTCCAATATTCCCTTTAAATGCGACTCGTTTCCACGAGGGCGAGCTGGTCGCAAAGTCCAATCCGATTAATTACCTAAACGTCTGGCATTCACGAAACCCGCAATAATGTTGTTTTCCTGTGAGGTTTTTTTTTCAGGTTTAGCGGTCTTGTATGTACGTGTATGAGACGTGACAAATCCCGCAGATTCAATACTGTAGCGCATATAGGAAATAACCGTTTTACACCATTCAGTTTTACTACACTACGTAACTCAATATTATATCAGTTCTGGCTCGCGTATAACATTAATAAATGTGTCTTACTAAGATCAATTGCCTTCGATCAGTAATTCTTTATGTGAACTATTATGTAAAATATGTGGGTCAGTATGTTCTTACGGTGTATATGAAAAGTGCTTTCTAATAATTATCATTTGTAAATTGAACTTCCATGTACTTGTATTGATATAAATTGGTCACCACGTCGCAAAATGTGCGTCATCTTACTGTACGCAAAATATTCGTATAATGAAAGAGATTTTATAGTTATCTTCAGTAATTTCCTGTATAACACTAAAATAGCAATTAAATTTGTAGCACAAATACGAAAAAAGTTGTTATCTCTAAAAGAGAACCCTGACTGACTGACTGACTGACATATAAAACTGCAGCCCAAACCACTGCATCTATAATCGTGAAATTGGTCGCAGGTAGTAGGCGAGCACTAAGAAGGAATTTTTCGAAATTCGACCTCCAAGGGGGTGAAAAGGGTGAAGTATATTTCCGAAGAAACGTTGATGCAGCCCGAACCCGACGGCCTATCATCGCGATTTTTACTTTAATGGGCACGCATGAAAATGCATATTCGCCAGTTTCAGGATTCTTCGAATTCAATATTTAAGCTGGTTAACAGACCTTAAATATATTTTCGATTAACTATCGATAACTATAAAATCCTTTGAGTTAGGGAGTTAGTTTGCACTTCAAAATGTTGCTTGCATAAATATCAAAAAATCAGTTTTAGGATTTTTTTTTAAATTAGACCCCCAAGTAGTATAAAAGGGGGAAATGTGTTTTTTTATGAATCTTCTATATCACTGGAACACAATTGTCTATCGTGTCATTTTTACTTCAATTGTTTACGTATACTATGGCAGGATTCCAAGATGTTTTGGAATTTAAGGGGGTGAAAATACGTGAAATTGTTTTCGATTATTCATCCATATCTAACAGAACCAATCGAGATATCGAAGTGATCTTTGGTTTAGATTTATGATCATGTAAATATACAAAATATAATTTATATATATTTCCCGAATTCGGCCCTAAAGAGGTAAAAAAAGGGTAAAATTTGTTTTCGATTCACAATCCATGTAGCCTATATCGGCCTCATTGATATTAATAATTCGACGTGATTTTTGTTTAATATTGATACTTGCACAAGTACCTGAAAAGATATTTCACGAATTTTCGAAATTCCCCACCTAAGGAGGTGAAAACGGGTGAAATGTGATTAAATGTGTATTCAATCAATCGTCTATATATCATGAACCCAGCGTGCTATTGTCGTGTTTTTCACGTCCAAGAGACACCAGTAAAGTAGTCGAAAATGTGAATTTTTTTTAAATTCTGTCTCTTAGGAGGTGAAATGACCTGGAATGTGTTTTAAATCTTCGATATATATCGAACCCATCGATATATTCGGTTAATTTTTGCTTCGGGATGATGATTAGGCAAGTGACCGAAAGAAGGTGTTAAGATATTTCAAAATTCGAACTCTTAGTACTGTACAGGGGTTATATGTGATTTTTAACGCATGATCGATTTTACTTCGACTGAACGAGCTACCGTCGTGATTTTCACTTCACTTGTATACTTGAACAAATATTTAAGGTGTGAAATTAAGTTTTTTTCGATATTCGGCACCTAAAGGGACGAAAAGGCACAAAGTTTGTTTTCTATCAGCCGAAGATACTTATCCAACCATTAGAGATACCGTTGTTCGTGACCGAATGAACCTTACGTAAGTAACTAAAAATAGTGATGCAAGTTTTTATTTTCTAAGATAACTTAATTATTATGAAGAAAACTTCGTTTGTAAACTTTCAAGGCAGTCGATTCGAAAACGAAGTTCGACCAGTGAGAAATAATTTAAACAGGAGTTAAATTCTACAGTTCTATTGAGACTTGATGTTTATTGTACAACCTCTGTGAGCCTAGGACATTATGAATAATGTCGACGTTATATTGCGCAGCTTTTTGTACTTCCGGTCTATTGTTTCGAAGGCTCTCGGCTCAAATTATATTCAAGCTGTGCGAATGTGCAATTCTGATACACATAAACTGCAAGACAGATTGAAATACTACATCTTGGATGAAGTTGTTAAATAGTGTTCAAAATGTATTATGTAGTATACTAGATATCCACTAAAGTTCCTCGACAGCGTCATCCCACATACACCATGTTACTAAACTGAAGGTTGGGGCACGAAATAGTATTATATTTCTGCAAAACATTATCCCGCCAAAACTGCCTAATGACACTTAAACTTCAAGTGAAGGTTTTGAATAACAAGTATGTTATTGAGGGCACCATCACCAATGGTTGTGCTCGGGGGAAATCAGTCTTAATACCACGTAAATTATGAATTCCATTCGATTACCCTTCTTACATTTAACAGTCTGTAACAACCCCACAACATCAACTTTGCTGTGAATATAAATAAGGCCCAGGCGAAGTCGCTGTTAGTGGCAGGGACAAACTTACGACTGCTTTTCGCGTGGACAGCTATAGCTACTTTTCTGCTGCAGATTTGTCATTCTAACACTTGATGACTGAAGTACCTATCTGGTGTACAAAGATGTTTTTCAGTTAAAGTAAATATTATCGACTATTGGTAATACACGCGAGCAAAGCCGCGGATGCACTGCTAGTTGCATACAAAAAAAGGTAAGTTACAGGCTGAAGATTAAACAAAGGTGATTTAAAACGCCGAGTGTTGAGACAGTATTTTAGATATCATAAATTTAAAACTGCACGAGTGGATTTTAATGCACGAGTTATTTACACTAACCAATGTTGGCTGTAGAAGAAATTATTTGTTACATTCAAAATAAGTTTGCAATCATCTTGCAGTAAATTAATATATTTAATTATTAAATTTACAATAAGTGTTTTTTTGAAACTGATGTAGAGAACACATCTCTACATGAAAACTTTATTTAAAATGCGATTCAAGTTTATGTATCTAGTGATAGGGATTCTCAATGCTACAGATGTTTGCACTACTACTGTAGCTGTTAGATAGTTCTATCAACCATTGACTCTATGATATAGACTACGTTACTCTTACGAAACCATTTTAGCTCTCATAGATTTCTCATAACAACGGTGCGTCAAAGTCAAAATTTGCTTGTTACGCTATCACGCAAATAGTGAAAACCAACTGACCTACTTAAACAAAATAATTTTCTGTGAACTAACACCCCATGTGCCATGCAATAAAACATTAAAAAACCCACAACGTAATATTTTGAATTTAAAAAAAATCGCCAAATTAAAACAAAATAGCAAATTCAGAATATTTTTAAAAACACAAATATGTTCGCGGGATACGTAGCTCATAGTGTGTTATTTCACTGTCAATTATTTCACATATGTAAGTCAATTGGCTTTAACTATTTGCATGGCAGCAGATCACGCAAATTTTGACTTTGACGCATCGTTATGAGAAAACCACCCAACCTAAAATTGTTTCGTAAGAGGAAACTGCACTCACAAGTATCGTCTACAAAACTAACACTATTTCATATAAATATACATTTATGACTTTTATCGCGCTACAGCACCCTTAAGGCGATTCTAAGCATCAAGAAACCACAATCTAATAAATGAGAGAAAACTTATAGCATACAGGCCCATAGAATATTTAGATATCGGATACAACTGTCAACGATGTATGTCCGCATTCAGGGCGCTCACTCAAGATGCTCCCTATCCAGCCAGAACCCCCCCCCCCCCCCCCCCCCCCCCCCCCCCCCCCCCCCCCCCCCCCCCCCCCCCCCCCCCCCCCCCCCCCCCCCCCGGGATACACCGACCACTGCGCCCCGTGCTGTTCAACACCGCGCGGCTGCTGTCTTTGCGTCGATTAAGAAATGCTTGTTTGCAGTAAACGTTTAATTTCATTATATTATATGTATACCTACGCTACTTCGTTACACGTTTGTTTACATTAACTGGCACCAATTCCAAAAGTAGCAATCATTGTATATTATTGTCCTAAAAAAATTATTGTATTCTAAAAGTAGTCTAAAAATTACGTAATTAGTTTTTACTTTTTAGAGCATTTTTATAGTAGATTTTTTTAAGTCTGTATTGATATTTCTTAAAAAATTTTGTTTTCACGGAATTTTCGGTGTTTAACTTCTACGTGTGTGTCCCCTAAAAACTTTTCAACCAGTGGACCGAATTTAATTTAGTTTTATACACATGTAGTACTTAGCTAATTGATTTAAATTTTATATATTTAGTTTGTGCCCTTTTAATATTTCCAAAATGGCGACCATTTTAACATGTTTCGATAAAATTAGATTTGTAGGGAACCGCATGAAAGAATTTCATCAAACTTGGTACACATATACTACATACAAAGCTGACTTGTCTTGTGTGTATTTAGTTCGTTCTTTGATTATGATACTTTCATGTTTTTCCCATAGAATTACACACCTTAGGAAATATTTTTCATAATTTCATCAAACTTGGTACACATATATACTACATACGAAGCTGACTTAACTTTTGTGTATTTAGATCATGTGTTCATATTTTTAAACTGTGACAATCTTTACATTTGTAGAATAGTATTACATTACATTTTTAATTTTTCATAATATGCCATGTGTGTGTTGAAATTTTTTTTTACGGAGTTCATAAAACTTGCTACACATGTACTACACAGCCAACAAAACTGAATTGACTTTTCTGTATTTCTTTTATCACGCGTTCACGTGTTTCTAATGGCGACCATGTCAAATTTTTTTCATTGCATGACAATTTTGGGAAAATAATTTTACGAAGTAAATCTCAGCACGCATATGCTAGTTTGTAAGTTGAATTGAGTGTTGAGTATTCCGTTCATCATTTAATAATAGTAATAATTTGAAATTTGTTTCCATTTATTTTAATTTATGACAAAAAAGACACCTCAGAAATTTTTTTCGTAATTTATTCAAACTGGGTATGTGTATATTGCTTTGTAAGCTGATTTTTTTTGTATATTTAATTTATCTTGTGACATAAATAATAATACTATTCAACATTCCTGGATGTACGTCAACGATTTACACCTTCAAGATTAATTTGCAACCACTTTGAGGAAAGTAGGCGTATCAGTCATGCCGGTAACTTTTTGTTTGACAAACGTAAGATTTTTTTTTCTTGAGTTTCGTTAGTTTCTCAGTGTAATTTGTTCCAAGAACTCTTGTAATTAAAACGAGTACTGTGGCACCTTTTTTCAAGGTACTGTCTATTTTATACTGTTCCATGTTTTAATGATTTTTGCTTTCGTTGAATACTGAAGTAAACGGCGATAGAATAACTGGGTATTCTGTGCCAAAGGTTATGAGCAGAGTTATGCAAATTTGGCGTTATTAATTGGCGACAGGCTAAAATCCACTGGCCTTTACTCACCTTTGTGCTGTCAGTGACGTTATATGTCCCGGGACTTCATATCATCGTGTGCTCGCATTGCAGGATAGTCAAGTGAAGATATTTTGGTCATCGAGGTCTTTAGCGGTGGGGAGGGGTGACATGATGTGAGTATGGAGCAACGCCGGTATGAATGGGCGGGGCAAACGGGAGATCCCCGAGAAAATTCTCCGACTAGTGGCATTGCCCGCCATGATTCCCACATGTGAAAATCCAGGCACCTACCCCGCCGAGAATCGACCGCCTAGGTGGGAGGTGAGAGGTCTGACCCGCAGCCCCCATAACAGGTTAGTGAGCATTTTGCAGTTGAGCGTGTATAATTAGTTGAAAAATAACTCCAGGCGCACAACGCAAACTGCCTATCAACAGTAGAAGTCATATAAGCATACGGTAACATAGAGTCTAGCCTGCTGTCAGATATTAACACGAATTATCAAGTCTCTAGTTATGAGCAAATCTTCATGGATTGAGGAATGAATGTTGGTCACCACCTTCTTCACACATGCGGTTTTGTATAAGTTTGCAAGCTT
Organism: Medauroidea extradentata; assembly: GCA_003012365.1. Classification (NCBI taxonomy): domain Eukaryota; kingdom Metazoa; phylum Arthropoda; class Insecta; order Phasmatodea; family Phasmatidae; genus Medauroidea; species Medauroidea extradentata. The sequence goes on from PNEQ01008230.1 coordinate 29,841, forward strand.
AACTTCGCTTATCTAAACCGAATTACTTAGCTAAATTTGTACTGTCGAGAAACGAAGAAACTGGAGCGTAGTGAAATACAGACTTAACAATTTCAACTTCGGTCAGTTAAACCGAGTTAAACGAAACCGTTACGAAACCGACCATTAAGTCATAAGACGACATACCCAGCTCGTGTTAGACAGAAACACACGTTTCCTTGCGCGAGAAATGTCATTATTTCTTGTGTTTTTCCTTTTTACGCATGGCTTCCCACATTTCTCTGAAAAACCGTGTGTAGAATATCCGTGCCACAACAGAATAAAACTAAAATATGTACCTAATTTAATAAAGAACCGGGTGAATTAATACAAATCGTCGCAGATACACAGCCAGATTTTCGCAGGTGCTTTATGTTGTTATAAAAAATGTAGTCCAAAAACCTCAGGAAGATTCCATAAGACTTTTAATATAAGTAATCTAGCCGAACAACTGCCATTACACATAACTAAATGCAGTTTAAAAATGTTTCATTTTAAAACGCAAAGAGATTAACGAATGTGTGTTTTGCATGAAAAGTCATCTTTTACTTTGTGTGAATAGAATAGTCTGAGGTAAGGAGTAGAATTACAGAGGATCTCCAGAAAAAAAACCCGCATAATTAGCAGACCACGCGAATCCTGGGTTAAATTAGAGACGAAAATGTTAGTAATAAATTGTTGTAACGTGACATTTTACATACACAATATGGCAGGGTAACACTGTAGTTAGTCCCCTCTTGCACTTCAAAGATATCTTACTTTAAAAATCTTACTAAAATTTTGTTCTGACCTGCATACTATGAGTAAAGTTTAAAATCCCGAGCGGTCCATGATTATTAGAGATTATGGAATTCGCGAAATATTTTAGTGTCAACATACCCTTGAAAACACTGTAGTTCTTTGTGACATTTATGATTTGGTGATATACTTCTGACACAACGTAGCTGTCTGCGGACCAATAATAGGCATCAACTACTAGTAGGATTCTAATAGGCTCAGTCAAATAGGGTAACAGCTCCGCGTACAAGCGAAAGTCGGTATCTTTTCATTAGTTTAACGGGTATTGAAACCCATCAAACAGTCAAATTTCCCCGCGATAAACCATCATCTCTAATGGTTTTATGTTTACTTGACGTAACATACATAAAATATTACCCGCACGTGGAGCCCAAGAAGGGAATATCTCCGTGCAGTGTTGCCACATTATGCACGTAAAATATCGTCGTATTACATTTTGCCACACATTTTCGTCTTCAGTTCAGACCGTTATCTGCGTGGTGTGCTTGTTACGTGGTTGTTTGTGAACATCGTATACGCCACGTTTGAATTACTTATTTTTTATTTCGACTGTTAACAAACATGTACTTATAAATAATGTAATTATATGTCTCTGATAAAATTCGACACTTTGCAATGGATCTATAACTTCACAACACCTGACCAATAATAATGACGTAATTAGTCAAATATTATTTTAATATCCAAAGAGTCTCGTCGTTTCAAGACATTAGTATGTAAAAAAAGCTGACCAAATACGAAGGTATTTGCGTAGTGCTGAAGTTCTGTAATAGGTAGTGCTAAGTAGTTTCAATTAAGCAGTTTTATTATGTAAATTGTAAAGTGGAATGTGAAGGGTGTGACTCAGCCATAATCACTACCACTTTTATCAAGACCGTATGCATTTTTGAAAACTCACCCGCTAGAGTAGGGCAGATTACCTCTGCCACGTGAGTATGTTTTGTTGATCACCAGGGTCTTGAAGAACGCCTGTAATGCTACCCAGTGTTGCAATATGTCTACGTATTATCTACATAATAATCAGTTTGCTCAATGCTACTTTAGCAGTGCACACTTCACAAGTTATTATCTTTACATTTCAATAAAATATTTAATTTTGTGTTTGTTTCTTCCATATTTTGAACACAGTGAATTCAGTTTCACTTCTTTGTGGTTTTGATTATGTAAAGGATAAAGCCCTATTGCTGGCGCTTGAACATTCAGGCAGCGTGTTAAGAGAAAGTGTTTTTAAGAAATAATATCGAACGTGTTTTCGATATCTTTGTCTACGAAGAGAAAACATTTAAAGGTATGCTCCTCTGTTTTTATTTTATAGATACCACACTTAGAAAAACAGGTTCGGGGCACCTCAAAACGTCTAAAATTGACTTTTTATGACTGTTGTCACGTAAAAATACCCCGCGAAATCGCAAAAAAAAAAAAAAAAGAAATTGAAAAAAAGAAATTGAGAACCACGCGCTTGATTTAACTACGCATTTTCCGTAAATAAAAACATAGGGTCACCGCTCAAATTCCCATAGGAGAAAACGAACTATCCAAACATTGTGCGCCGTTTTCGCACCTTGCCCGTAAAGGCGATATGGTTGTTGACGCGCGAGCCAGACTAGCTCTTATCGCCAAGCCTGTCTCCGTACATCACTCCTGGTATCTAGCGCCTCAGATTATCTAACTAGTGGCAGAATATATCCCTGTGCCAAACTGTCCCATAATATATCACTTTTTATTAACAACCTGTAGTAGAATTAATGTCTGCAGTTTACTTTTCTTTCGCGCCGATTTCGTCATCTAACCGCCGAGTACCCAGCTCGGGAGCAAGGTAAGTGAGGAGTTTATCGAGAGGTAGTCGAGTGACATTTCGAACATTGGTAAATAACACTCGGGTTAAATTTCGAACATTTTAAACTTGTAATTTTGTCTGGCCTACCCTACAATCGCGAATTTTTAAAACGCCTCGTGCTAGCCTTCTGTGAAGTGAAGTGATTTTGGTTCAGCACCTAACATCTAGGTCTTAAGCGTGTTGAAGGGTGACGTGATGTGAGTAGGCATATGTAGAAGCGCCAGAATGTAGGGGCGGGGGAATTGGGAGATCCCCAAGAAAACCCGCCGACCATTGAAAAAAAAAAATTGTGAAAGTAGACTTCCCTGCAAAATTATGTTTTAGTAACTACAAAATAATTTAGTAGTGGCCACAAAATTTTAGTGGTAGCAGCAAAATGTTTTCGTGATGAAAACATAAATTTTTCAGGGTAATACCCACAAAATATTTTGTAGCTGTTACAAAAAATTTTTTTTCCGTGCAACGGCACGATTCTCACATTGAAACATCCTTTGACCAACCCCGCTGGTAACTGACCCCGGATCGACTTGGTGGGAAGGAGTGCTATTGCTACTGCGCCTACGATGGCCCTCTGTCTGTCTTGGGTTGTTTCCTCCAGGAGCGTCCTCTTCTTGCAGTCTTAACACGTGCGGTAAGGCAGAGTATTTGCACGGACAGCTCTCTGCTGGAGGGCAGGCGGCCTTCACGTAATTCCCCGATAACTGCTATCTGTCGTGTACAACCCATCCTCTGCTAACCCCTGCAGCGATCAGTCAGCTATCGGGCCATGGGCGGCCCGGCTGAATTGCTTGCCCGGCGCGCCGCGGGGAATTAAAATTGGAATCTCGTGTTCGGAGGGAGAGGGGCAGGAGAGCTGCGCGGCCCTTCGATATATCGATACGTCGTCCGAGCTCGCGATATCGCTCTTTCCGCAGTTTAGAGGATACGCGGCGAAGAACATCGCGTCTGCGTTATCGATTATCGTACTATCAGTTGTATGCGAGCGAGCTGACCCTGCGTGCCATTGTCAGTAGTGCCATATTTCAGATACCGTAATTGGACTTGTGTAAAGATACGTATTGCAGCACAGGCATTGTTATATTTCCCTTCGGAATTTTTTGCGTTTTAAAATGCAGTATTCCTTTTCCTACGCCTCTTCCATTTATTTGGGAATTGACGGCCTCAATGAGATAAACTGTAATGGTTCTGTTATGATTGCCTCGCCTGAAGGACGGGCTAGCGACGACGGTAGTGCAATCAGGTCAGTAGTTGCACAAGACGAGGGCCTCAGCGGTTCTCCCCAACTGCACTGAAGTGTGGTAATATAATGCAACTAATCGGAGAATCGAGGTCTTCCTCCTTCAAGCCTTCCAGCCATCACCACCTCGCCGTTAGCATGATGCCGGAGGCTGATGATGAATGTGCTCGGCTATCGACGGACGGCGGCACGTCGTGGGCCTCGACCCAGGACCATATAGTATAGTATAAACATAACGAACTAAACAGCCGCTCCTCTCCTATCTAAATTATGTAATATAACTTATAGTACTCTGTAACAAATTTATGAAGAGTAAAGTTACAGTGATTAGATTAACATATTTCATTTAATCATAACCCTTCTTCAACTTAACCACTTAAATAGTTTCAGTATAAAGTGCCTACCTCTGACTACAACCACCCAACCTCCTTAACATATGTGTACAACAGATTAAAATTATAGTTTCACAACAGTTCGCTATTGTCTCCCGCAGACAGGAGGTTGAAGGGACATAAAACCCAGTCGAGAACCCTGCGAGGCAACATTACATTCATCCTCCCTGGCCGGGATTCGAACCCGGTATTCTTGGTCCACCGACCAGGCGATCTAACCTCTGATCCAAATGTTGGACGTTAGATAGCATAGTTGCTATTAAAATAAAGGTATGTGTTACTATCAGGCAAGATAGTAAGCTAAATAAAAGACAAAGTCTTATAATTGTTGATCCTAAACATACAGCATAGCCTGTACAGAATAAGTTTGCTTGATTTTGATAATTTTTTTTTTAAGAAATGAATTTGCAAACAGGAGTGCAGAGATTGTTATTTCCAGGAAATAAGGACAGCGAAAGTCAATACAAAGTTGTGTTGAACTTTAAATATTTCTGATTTCCTTTTGGAGCTGCCAGGCATCATTCTCAGAAGAGAAGTGACAAAATCAGACACACGTATACTGCGTAAACTATACTAGGGACCCCTGTTTTTCGCGAAAAGAATTTTGTCTCACTTTGTTTCCGTGTCTTGCGTGCACATTTGCAGTTTTGTTTCGTAGTCAGTGATTAGATATGTTAACTGTCACGAGCCTTGGGATTCTACCGGCAAATCACAGACGTGTGGTGTTGCAGGAACGTTATTGTAATTGGCTCAGCCAAATGAGATACGCCACTTCACACTGACACGCTGCCAATAACCATGAAGCACAACTGCAGATGTGCACGTAAGGCACTGAAACATATTGGGGCAAAATTCTTTTCGCGAAAAACAGAGGTCACTAACTTTAACAGTTATGAGCTCTTGTTGACGATTTGTAACGTCCACAGAATGTGTGCATTATGTGATTGGATGTGCAATCCTGCTAATACATCCCAGTGTCAGAAGTCGTAGGAATTCACACACCCTTTGTTAAACTTCTGGTTGGCCTCGAATATGCTGGAATCCTCTGATGACTAGGGATGGGAAAATTTCGCAAATCCAGTGACCTGCATGTTAGGAACACATATCCTATGCATACTCAAGCCACGGCTATTTGTCCACTAGCTGCTACTCAGTGGAACAGCAGGCAATGAACTTTAGACAGGGCCTGAGTATGCTTATGATATTTCATTCTAACATTCAGGTCACTGAATTCGCAAAATTTTCCCATTCCTACTGATGACAGGTTCTAATAGTGCTTGTTTATCACTGATAAGTAGAGACATGCAAAATTCTCGTTATTATTTGGTACCAGACTAAACTTCACTTTCCTATACATTACAGAGCATAATCTGGGATTCAATTGGCCATAAACTTGTACGTGTTGTTATTTACGTGTGATACGTCTTTACACAGATTGGCCTCTCTACCGTGTAAGCATTCTCCGCGGCAAGTCACGACAATATCGGCCAGCGGGAGACGTCGAACGAGACTATAGTCACTTGGAGTCTAGTCAGCTGTCAGAAAATAACGCCAATTTTGCATGTCTACTGATGAGTAAAGACCTGCGAAATTCGCTTTATTATCTGAAAGCAGATTACGCTTCAAGATGTTGTGTGTTCACCTGCCTTTCTCTGTTGGCCGAGAGTTGGTGTGGTACCCCGGAAGTACTTTCTCAACCAATGACAAAACGTAAACTGTAAAATACCCACTATCCCGTTTTGAGGCCGCACTAAGATATGTATGCCCGGAGCCAATTGACTTCACGGAGTGTGTTCTGTTGAACATAGGCTAGTGAATTCCAGCCGGTTTCCGAATAATAACGCGTAATTTGCACACCTCTACGATGTGTAGAACCCAGGGGGTCAAGACCAACGCTTACGGCCTATCTCTATGTGTTACCAAATTTAACTGCGCCATATTGCAGCTCGTAACATGTAATGCCCTATAACAACGTTTTTTTTTTTGTTGAAAAAAATCGTTACCCCCACTACGGCTAAAGTACACAATTCCCTACCTTCGCCTGTAATGTCTGTCAGCGTTCAGTTTGGTCATGTAACAAAAGAGCAGCGTAACAGTCTAGTTCTTTTATAACGTCTTTGGTAGAACCGCGTAAAAAAGGTTTGCAACAATTATGTTTTAATACCTAGTTAACTGTCAATTCCGCGTTGTTATTTAAGAGAGGCTAGAATTTAGTGGCCTGTACTCACCCACACACATTCTGTTACGTTATTAGCTTTGGGCCTGCATATATTTACATACACGCGTTATTGGATAGTGGGTACATTACAGTTGCTCTTGCACTGGAAAAGTCAATGTGTCTGAAAATAACACGAAATTCGCAAGTCTCTATCAATACCTGACGTGAACATTGTCAGCTATGATTCATGGTGATTGACAACGTGTCTTTGTTCAGACAAGTTTGTCATTTCACTGCCCAAAAGAATAGAGGTATTGTGACGTCATACGTCCTTGAACTGCCAGCAGAACATCAAGACAAGTGAGAGTTTAAACAACTAGTCTTTCATCATGAAGCAAAGTTGCAGATGTTCACATAAGGTAAGGAAACCGAATGGTGGGGAAAAAAAAATATATTTTCTTTACAAACTCGCTGTTCTGCTGATGAGGTGTTGCATGCCTGTTATGCAGTGGCGAATCGTGGTCGTGTTCCAAGGGCATGCGATGTTAAGCAGTGACTATATATACTTAGGCCCCTTGCCCCAGTTTGTCCCGGTGCCTTACGTGCACATCTGCAGTTCTGCTTCAGGGTTATTGTCAGCGTGGCTTTGTGAGGTGACGTATCTCATTTGGCTGAGCCAATTACAATAGCGTTCCTGCAACACCACACGTCTGTGATTTGCCGGTAGAATCCCATGGCTCGTGACAGTTAAAATACGCAATCACTGACCACGAAACAAAACTGCGGATGTGCACGCAAGACACCGGAACAAAGTGAGGCAAAATTCTTTTCGCGGAAAACAGGGGTCCCTAGCTATACTCAATGCTGAGTTGTCTGTGGAACATTAGACTTGTAGGAGCAGGTACACTCTTCTTCCAGTAGCATAAAAGAGGCAAGGACGTATTCTTCAATAATATACCTCGGTCTATATAACACATGTTTATTGGTAGGGCCACGATTTTGTCGCGAAAAGAAATTTTTGCCCCACTTTGTTTCAGTGACTCACGTGCACATCGGCAGTTCTGTTTCAAGGTTATTGGCAGCGTATCGTTGTTCAGACACGTTTCTCATTTTACTGCACCAATCAGAATAAGATTATTGTGAGTCTGTACGTTGATAATTTGCCAAGGCAAGTGAGAGTAAAATCATCCAACCACAGACGATGTAGCAGAGCTGCAGGTGTGCACATGACGCATCGAAACCAGATGTTGCAAAAATCTTTTCGCCATAAAATCGTGGCTCTATTTATTGGATATGACAGATAGGTAGAGCCAGTGATTTTTGGTGAAAAGAATTCTGCAACAATTTGTTTCAATGCCTTATGTAAACGTCTGTTTCTCTGCTTCATGGTCTGCGATTGGAAATTTTTAACTGTCGGTGTCTCAGGATCCTACCCACAAATCACGACGTGTGGTGTCGCGGTAACATTGTTCTGGTTGGTGCAGTCAAACGAGCCACGCCTCTGCCCTATTATATTCTGCTAATAACCACGAACCAGAGTTGCAGGTGTGCACGTAAGACATTGAAAACAATTTGTTGCAGAATTCTTTTCACCAAAAATCACTGGCTCTACAGATAGGCATATTGAGTCCACGTGCTCAAAGAGTATAGTTTGAGCTTATGTTACATGCTTTGAAACACGACTACGATACTCCACTGCTGTTATGGTATGGGTTTTTAAGCCCACATTTATTACATTTAATTTGGTTTTGTACATTAGGCCTACTTCTTTCTCTATAAAAGTTAAATATTTTTAATTTAAGAATCTTCATAAGCACCGATTAAAAGGTAATGTACAGTTGTTAAAAAACTGCATTCTATTATTTGCACATCACACATTCAATGAATAAAATTAAATACGAACTTAGCTGAGAACAACTGTTTTAGTAAGACCCAAGCATACAGTACAACATGAGTTTGCTGTCGTTGTTTATTATTATGTATTCAAATTCGTCCGTTTAGGGTCCGGAATCATTTCGAAATGTCCCTATTGTTGAGGTTAGGTTGTAATTCTTACTAATATTACGTAACCAAATAGACAAACAAAAGGACTTATATTTAATGCATTCAGCAGTTTCGTATAACCAGTGGATATTATACTTACTTCTAACAGGTTCAGTATGTGACTAAATTATGAGTTTTAAAGGAAATAATATTTTGGTAATCCAAGTGTACTTTGTGCAAACTTTCCTTTCCACTTCGTAACTACCACTGACCTTACATAACCTGCAAACATGACACCTTAACTACACATCATACAATTTTTCGTCTGGACAGTTCATATTATCAAAAATGTTGAAGTGACATTTATTTTGAAACGATGCATATATGGCTTAAAAAAATTAGAAGTCAAGTCACTTTACTAAGTGTATGTACCGAATTTGACGCAAATCTGAAAAATGCTTTTTCAGGTATCTCGTGTGTTCAAAAACGTTCAAATGGCAATCAGTGTAAAAATATGAACACTCCATGAAGAAAATACTTAAAAGTTTAGTCACCTTACGATATAATATAGTATTTATGTCAAGTTTAATTAAATTTGGCGTAATATTACCTGCTTATGTAATATTAGCCGAATATATAAAAATGGAAGTTGGCTAAAAAAACATAAATTATATATAAACTAATTACTTAAAAATTATGTTACCTTACTAAGAACTAATAGTTTACCGAGTATGGTAAAATTCTGAAAAGAAATAAATTCAGTTAGCTCGTGTGTTAAAAAATGTTCGAATGACCGCCATTCTTAAAATATGAATACGGTATGAACAAAATACACTAAAATCAAGACAGGTGACTATGCACTCTAGTTATACCAAGTTTTAGCAAATTCTGTCGACGTGATCAAAGGTTTTTAGGAGCAATCAAACACACACACCCATGATCAAATATACAGCCACATATGCATAAACACAAACACATGCACGCAAAAACGTACATACGTCCATTGATACAAACAGTCAAACACAAGTCACACAGACTGACTCAGCTAAAGGTGATCTCTTAAGCCTAATTTTTCTTTCGAAAGTAAGTTAAAAGTCAACTTATTTTCCCAGTGATTACAAACGAAATTAACAGCGCATGGCTGTAGGAGGATACTCTTTCGACTCCCAGTCGAGGCATTCTGATTTCCGGAAATCACTCCGGGCGGATGCTGGAATGTTTTTTTAACTACATGCCACGACTAGTTTCTTATTTATTTCCTACATGTAATTGCCAATGTGTCCGTTTCTAATTAGGTGTGACCTGCTGTCGACGATATTTTAAGAACCCGTAACACGTAAAGAAAGAACTAATTGCGTTGATAATTGCGCATTTCTCCAAGCCAATATTCGAAATTAAAAATATAAATTTTATCAACACTTTTGCCAAATTTTGTACCAATTGTCATTTCCCTTGTGACTTATTTCTGGGACACAAGTTCTGACACCAAAAAATTCGTGCCTTTAATTACAACGCAAGAGATTTCTCTAAGGGAAGGCATCACGAAATAATGTTTTATTGCTCATAAAGTTGGCAAATTATTTTTTATAGTTGTATTGCTATTTTTCATATCTCTATGTTAAACTCCAAAACTCTGTAAATGTAAACTTTTGTTTTTAATGCTGATTTATATAACATGCCCCTTCTCATGACATACGGAACATGTTTTCGAACAAGCATGGCTATCAGTTTGGGAGGAAACTAAGACTATACATATTTACAGTCGGCGATACGAAGAGTACTATTCGTCCAATCCTAAGGAAACATTCGTCAGAGTCTTCCTGCATTCGCATTCCGATGTGGTACCATTCTTACCAAGCAACGCTTTCACTCCGACACATTTTCTCCAGAGTACAGTTGGCAAAGTTAAAATAAAACCCTGACGTTGGCCAATAAAGCTAAATTCTCATTTGCGTATCAATAAACTCCAGCAGACATTGCAAGGAATTCAACTTACTCATATTTAATAATTAGGTTTTGTTATACGTATCAAGCTGTGTTTAATTAACTGTGGTATTGCGAAACAATTGGATAGGATTTATAAAGCCCTGCAAGCTGAGGAGCAAATAACTATACACGGCTATATGGTGTGAACAGAATGGGCTTATTTGCGAACTATATTGCGATTAATACGTTCTTTCACCTGGGTTAACTCATTTATATGTATCCTGAAGCTCTCATGTTAAACAAGTCTTGTAAAAATTTGGATAAAATATCTGCTGTTGAAAAGGAAAAAGGATAACTTATCAGAGAATCATAAATTCACTTTGTGATTTATACTGTTAGCTGAGAAAATAAACGCGATCTTATATATTTCTTAGTTGTAATATAACTAAGATAAGTTTCTATTAAATTTCTTCCTTTAGAAAGAAAGCAAACGGAAGTCAATACTCTTAGAATTACGCTTGGCTCGTTACCAAGGGACTGTTACAAAGTCGAAGTATCCCAACTAACCAATCAGCCAACACTAACAAAATTACGCCTGGCCCAAATTTCGAACTTTTTCTATCCTGTAAATTGCGTTTGGCGAACACTAAGCCCTCTTTGCATTTTAACATGTTTAATGAGTAATACTGTTTATAAAGAGAGATGTCGCAACATCACCGTCTAATCATGATCAGTATTGGTTACAGACCTTACACATCAGTACTATTTGATATTAAGAAACAAAATGACAGTAATAGAGTTCATAAAAATTTAATAAAAATTAAATTGTGGTCGATAATGACTAAAATATGTATACCTGTTATTGAGGCAATATTTTCTAATGTTCAAGTGAAGGCGCTGTCACACTATTCCTGGCGAAGTGGTGGGAGTTGTGTCGAACAATGTCAACGGTCGGCGGGTTTTCTCGGGGTTCTCCAATTTCTCTCGCAGTGCTCCATACTCACCTGGTATCACAGCCAAAAACCTCGCTGCTAAGCGCTATTACATTTCTTCCCACTCAAAATCGTTTCATCCCGGTTCACTGTTATCGCCATTTTCAAGTGTACTGAGCCATTTCCGGACACCGGGACCTTAATGCTGCGCACTGGATCTGACAGACCCAAGTTAAGTTATTAGTAAGAAAAAGAATTAAAATAATTTTGTTACGTTACTACATTTTTGTCACTATCAACACATCGAATTCAACAAAAACATTCAATTTGCAAAGTTTAAAATGTTAGTTTTAAAAAAATTAATTATTTTCCAAAACATTAATATAATAAAGTGACACATATGTAAACTATCTGAATACGTTTCAAAGCGGTGAAAAAAATTGGCTGTACATTATTTTTTACGTATCAAGATGAGAAGAACATCTTCCACTCATGTTTGTTGCATGTTTTAAACATAAATAGTCATTGCAACGTGCACAATTAAATCTTTTTTTTTCTATCTCTGAATGGGTGCAGTACAGTGTCCTGTTTCATTCCCTCCTGGCTGTGACCTTGTCTTTATTTTCTTTACTGTCGTTGTGCATATTTATTTTATTAAGTATTTTCTTCAGAACTTTCTGCAATCTACTGACAAGCTATTTGGTCGACACTGAAGGTTTTCGTCTTCAAGACCAAACACTAGTTCCCTCATGAACAGTCTTTCCTTCTGTTCACAGTTGTAATTTGCAGTGTGAATTACGTTGGCGTTAACTCCTGCAACATTCAACAAACTGTAAAATACAGCAATGTGCCATTTTCTGGAGTTTTTGCTGGTCGCATGGGTATATGTATCACACAACTTGTCCACCACACTTACACCTCCTTTTGTGAAGTTATGAAATGTGTCCGTCTCTGGTTTGGTCAAATCTCCATTATAGTTATACATTGCTGCATCGCGGTGCATTGTAAATGAACAATACATTTCTTTCTTGTTGGGGCATAGGAGACAAGGATGCAATTCTCTTGGAATCCAGGCAAAACCAGTAGTTTTGGCCTTTGTTTTGTGGTAAAGAATTCCGTCCGTGTCTCCCGCTTATTCTTTCTTATTGATTAAAAAATAGTGATACGTTCAAGCAGCAAAGGTAAAGTTATATTATTAAGGGTGAACCAATTGTCCAGGGAAACCTTTTCGGCCAGCTCACGAAAAAATTTCACTCAATCGTTGAACATTTAGGCACGTGAGCTGTTGCAGCAAGGATAAGGTCATCTAGATGTTTTCCGATATAAACTTCTGAATTACGTTTATAAACACACGAGCATACAACAAAGCAAATACATTTATACCGTACTTGGTAGACATATTGGGGCTGTATTGCCTAAAATTACATCGCCCCCAGAATGATTCTAATTTCTCGTTAAAACAAAAAATTATTGTTTTTGCTCACATTTTCCTCGTCGATTTAAGTAATGTGGTAGTATCTTCTTGTTCCTCCACTTTGTCTTGTATACCATCATCCTCAGAATCTTCATAATGTTTTTTTATCAGACAAAAGTTCAGCTAACCGTTTGAATACCTTTTCAAGGTCAGTTGGTTTCTCAAGTCGTCTCTCTCTTCTACTGAAGACAACTGAGGAGTAGGATCTCTAAACTCGCTTAGTCTATTTTTATGAAATGCCAGAAACCGCAAGAAAAGTGTCCACGGTATCAGAGCCAGTCACTAATGCTCTTTAACGAATACGTCAATAAATAGGGTGCATGAAAAGACATACTAATTTGTACATAACATAAATCATGCATATCCTATGCCGATAACATAAAGGCACACTGAATAATATGAAGACCAAAACTTTCTCAGTCCATGAACTTAACTACTTTTCGCATGCACACCAACTGAAAAGATAAAGTAAAGTACAATAATGTTATAATAAGAAGACGTAGATTGATGTAGATTCAACCTAAACATGGGAAAATTAGGAGCAAAGGTTTGCTTTGCTCTAACTAACTGGCTAGATTTTCAGGTTGTCCATAAATTCTCGTTACCATTTCAGAAATGCGTAACACCGAAACTATTTGACACAGAATATTGAATATTGTTTTAAAATGTTTTGCAATCATTAAACATTATTCTATGTTGCAAAAATTTATTAAATAAGAATGGTAGTCATTTTGTATGCAGAATCAAAGCCTGAAACTCTTTTTACTGGTAAAATTTTCGCAACACCGAAACTTTTGTCTGAAGGCCAGATGCCTAGCCAATTTTATTTCATAAAATATTGTAACAAACAATAACTCGCGTTGATGAAAAACGTTCGTAAACAAAGTACACTGCTATATTTTAAATAGGTCAGAAGTTATTCTCGAAATAGTAATAGAATTTTATTGAAACGTTACTCATGTCCTTTGAGATTTAATTTGGTGGTTCACCTGCATGGTACTCAAATATGTTGCTTACCATCTCAGTGCAGTTATCAGATATTATAACACGTTTCTAAAAGTCATCTGTATCCGGTGGCATTGCGCAGTACTTCAGAAGTTTCCTAACATCTTTAGCTTTCTCCTTTAAAACCTCGCTTGCAGGTCCAATGTCATTGAGAGACTGAATGAAGTCCGTACAGGATTGATCTCTTTTCAGAATTGAACAAAATATCTCTCACCAGTCATAAAGGATGCGAACTGAAATACAAACTATTGCTACCCTTTGAAAACGTGAATAGTTTCTGTTATGATATTTTGAAAGGAAGAGAGGTTCCACACTGACTGTATGCAACAGTTTTGTAGCCGTTCACTTTCCAGTCAATATCGCATATTAACACTTTACCATGTTGTTCTAATGTTTTATAATACTCTGTGGAAGTAACTATTATTTCTTTCTTTCATATATCTTCCTCTGCACGCCCAAGTACGCAATCTGATGGCATTAAAAATGCCCTCTGATAGGGAAGTAGTTAAATATTTTCTTCCACATTGTTGTAGGGTTCAAATAACCACATAGCGAAGCAAGAACAGTGACATTTTTGTTTTGCGATGCTACACTATCAGTGAAGAGATGAACTGTATTGATGTCTGAGGGAATTTCGTCTTCTAAATTCTGTAAATAGCGAAGTAATGCCGAGGCGATTTCATTGAGACGTCTCCCGTGCTGTGTTTCGAGCCAAGTGTAAAATGCTATGTATTCCTTCTTCCTCATATCTTTAGAGCCAAGTGGTACAACGCAAACACAACAAACTTTTCACGATATTAACACCAAAGAACATATCCAGGCAGACTGGAAACTCTACATTTCACTTCTTAGTGCGATACTAGCGCAAAAGTGGCAGAAACCAAAATGTGACATATGGTACACGTTCACATTGACACAAATGTTACTAAATAATAACTTACACGTTTATATAACATATATTTATAAAGCACCTCTCAGTCGCTTGCAACTCTTTTGAGGACTGAGCGAGCTGCGATAACTTTATTCTTTTAATTCTGATACTTTCTTTTATCTATGGGCTGAGTGAGTTCTGACTTTAACATCTCTGTGGACTGAGCAAGTTACGCAATGCAATGCGAACACAGCCGTTGTATCCCATTGGACCTATATAGTTTTCAGCTACGTTGGCATTGTCACGTCCAAGCTCGATCTTTTCTCTACTTCTTGGCAATGTTTCATACATTTTGCCAAAAGTGAACTTAGAGAGTTTTGGAACACCTACTCCTCAATTTTTTTTCCATAGCAACGAAATGTATTTGTAATATGTAAATAACATTTTTTTTCTCCAACAAAATAAGCTACTGAAAAATAATACGTTTTCATTACATCTTGCAGCAGCTGTCAAGCGGAACCTTTTTTTTTTTTAATTACGAAATCAGTAAAAATCATGAGTTGGGCAGAAAATACGATGATTATGTTCATATAAAATCGTAATAAAATTTGTTTATGGCATGTTACAAAGTTTACATAATATATAATGTAATTGGAGGGTCTGATTCCATAGTAACCAAGCCCATTTTTTCTTTATGAAACATGGAAATTATTATTTTTAACTCAATATTAAATGTATGTATGACTAAATAAACTCGATCAATTAATGAAATTAAGAATAAGTTATGCATGCCAGTGCTGAAGTTTAACGTTCGTGTCTGAATTAAAACTTACTTTTCAAGACATTTAAGAAATTTTATTTGCAAACTAAAGAAGTATTTTGGATGTACGCCATTGCAGGAAAATGTGTGTCACAGAACACCAGAGAATACACACAGACATACAGACAACCAAGCAAGTAAATAACCAAAATTAAGTATATACTTGGTTCATTATGGCATCAGACCCTTCAATTGTTTCTTTGTTAAATAATATTTTCATTGAAACAAAATAAATTAAACTTTGTAATAATTGCATACAAACTTACAAGTTCAGCAATCTTCAGAGAAAATTGAGCATCAACCCTCACATGGGTATCACAGACCCATAAAAATGTTAAAAGAAAGGTCACAGAGGGACTCGTAGACCCTAAATCCAAATGATACTCTCAACCGACAAGTTTCAGCTGATGACAACATCACATGTAGCATAAGAAAGCTTTAGAAGGTAGGCCTACTGGAGTGATGGTTAAAACACTGCCGTGCTATCTATGAGGAATTGGGGTGCTGTCTGTTGTTAGAAACACACATGGTAGAATCACATATCACAGAAACACTAAAGATACTGTGCATTGTTGTAACTAACGCCAGTTATTTGTAATGTGTTTCTACAATACAGAAGTTCTAAGATATGCATTTCTAATATATGGGTGTCAGGAACGATTGGACGTTCTGGTAATATTTTGATGAGGAGCAGGAAGCATGGTGTATTTGGTCTAAATTGCCTCGCGATAACCGAAACTCAGGCACTATCTATACAACACGCTACACAGAAACACTTCTAGCAAAACAACCAGATGACACTGTCGTCGATACCACTACAGTCAGTTTAGAATTATTGTATCCCATAGTATTTCCCCCTTCTTAAGTATGCCAATTTTCCGTTTTTTACATCCGTGGTTTGGCTGAATGTTGGTTGTAACATGTGAATTTATGTGATCTTTGAACGATTCTTGCATTGAATTCGTATTACGAACATAAAAGTTTTTTTGTACATGCGCCATTGCGGGCGACTGTTACCGTATTACAGAAATCCCCACAGTAAAAAAAAAAAAAAAGGAACAAGAGCCAGTTAGCTGTGGTCAACAGATATAAAAACATACAGATAATTCCTGAAAGGAGTTTGGTTATATCCCAAATGACGACATAAGGGCAATAAAAATATAAACAACACTAAATTAATCCAAGTGGAATATAGTCGACTGGAGAAGGGCGACACAAAAAAAACAACAAAATACAGACGAAAAAATTATAAGAAAAAAACCTACAAAAATGCGGAGTGCGAAAAAGGCACCAAATGGATGTACAACGACGACAACACAAATAACGAGTTGTCGTCGTTCATGCATTTGATGACTTTTTCGCACTCCCCATTTTTGTTGGTTTTTTATTATTTTTTCGTCTGTCTTTTGTTGTTGTTTTTTTTTGTATCGCTCTTCTCCAGTCGACTATATTCCACATATTATGAATTAAATGTGTGTTGTTCATATCCGTTCTTGTCCTTGTGTCGTCTTCTGGGATGTGACTAAGTTCCTTTCAGGAATTATCTGTATGTATGAGGTCTGTCGACTACAGCTAATTGGCTCTTCTTCCCTTGTTTTTTGTTTCAATGTGGGTTTTTCTGCAGTACGGTAACATTCGCCCGCAATGGCGTGTGTCCAAAAAATGTTTATATTCATGTGAATGTATATTGCACAACGTTTCTAACGTACATGTTTCTGCCATATGTGGTTCTAAATTGTGTGTTTTAGTCGTAAGATTGTTCTAACATTTTAAGTTCTATTATTCGATTGTGCTAACATGTGAATTTATGTTCTACGACGTTTCTAACGTACGTGGTTATAATTTATGTAGTTATAACTTGTGTGATTCTGTCGCAAACGTTTATTCTGACATATATGGTTTTGTTGTTTAGTAGTTCTAAGATGTGAATTTTTGTTTAACGACGTTTATAACGTACGTGGTTCTATAATATATTGTTCTAAATCATGTGCTTCTGTCATTTGTTTGTTCTAACAGCTATTATTCTGTTGTTTGATAGTTCTAAGATGTGAATTTATCTTGTGCAATGTTTCTAACGTACGTGGTTCTGACTGTTGTGGTTCAAAGTTACCTACGTGTTTCTGTCCAACGATTGTTCTGTCATATGTGATTCTGTTGTTTAATATTTATAACATGTTAATTTTCTATGTACGATGTTTCTCACGTAGGTATGTGGTTTTGTAATAGGCTATGTGGATCTAAATTGTGTGTTCCTGTCGTACATTTGTTCTAATATGTGAAGAGATGTATGATATGATTTTCTATTTACAATGGTTCTAATGTACGTTGTTCTGCAATGTGCGATTCTAAGTTGTGTGTTTCTATCATACATTAGTTCTAACGTCTATGAGTCTATAGCATGTCCGTTCTAACATCAGTCGTTATCATATAAGACGTTTCTGTCATCTGAGTTTCTAGATTTTGTGATATTATCGAGTGATGGTTCTAACATGTGACTTTCATAAGTTATGTGGCTTTTAAATGACAGTTCTAGATAGTATGTTTCTAACAGTATGTGTGGTCCCTTGAGGAATTGGGTGAACTATCAACAGGTGGATCGGTCAGTCCCGCGCAGTCTTCAGACAGATAGGATCATTTCTGCTCATTCACCACCGCTATCCATGTGTACTACTTGTTCGCTGGCGACTTGGTGAGGGAGTACATATCTGTGACGCCAGACGTGGCGGTGACGCAAGTCTTGCCACCCCTGCGCATCTCGTGTTGTTATCGCGGGCACGCACTCCCAACTGTGCGTAATCTCGTCTCCAGTAATTAACGAGTGTCTGACGAGGCCGGGACCAGCCGGCCGGAAGTGACAAGAAGGGAAGCGCCTCACGTGGCCCTGGTAGGGGGGGTGAGGGGGGCAGTGCTGTCACAGCTGCCAATATTCCGAGGGCGTCATCCGAAGCTGTTAGACGGCCGGATGCGCGTCGAAGGTTCGATACCAAACCCCTGCATGAGGGGATACGTGATTTTTTTACACTGCCCTGTCTAACACATAATGTGCGTCTTTGCTTCCATTCGTAAGGAGTGTTTCAATTCGCAGTTCAGTTAATTACTGGAGCCGTAAGCGGGGGTGACTTTCAACGCGTGGGGCGAATTCCGGACATTACAAAAATATATGGTAGCACTGATTAAATAAATTGACTTGCGATAAGTTAAAATTAAAAAATAGGACATGACGTTTACTTAATACTTACTCACGGTTAACCATTATTGAAAATAAAAATATTGCAAATGTGTCGCAGTCATCCCACGTGTCTATAGCGACCCCACCCACCCCCACCGCTTACGGTAATTAACTAATTATAGTTGTACAGAAACAAATGAGTATTACGTATTTTCGTATTTAGCAAGATTCGTTACCTATTATAATCTGATGTGCAGCCGTATAACATAATCACTTAGTTGACCAGATTTGTCTGTTACGATATGGCATTGAACGTTCTTTCAAACTGTCTTACCAAAACACGCTTAAAGACGGTGATAAATATTTCAACCCCCACCCACCTTTTTCCCTTACGAACTCATAATTTTTTTTTGCTTGTTTTCTTCCCTCAGGCTAATCTTTAAGTTTTGTGTCATACATGTTGTTACTTTTTAATTAATCATGTTGTGGTGTTTCTCCATTACGTAACTGATAGGTACATTAAAAATTCGCGTTATCATTTGGTAGCAAACTAAACTTCACTTTCCTATACATTACCGAACATAATCTGGGATTCAATTGGCTACGAACTTTTAAGTGTGTTACGTCTTTGTAGAGATTGGCCCCTCTACCGTGTAAGCTTTCTCCGCAGTAAGTCACGACAATATCGGCCAGCGGGAGACGTCGAAGTAGTCTATAGTCACTTGGAGTCTAGTCTGCTGTCAGAAAATAACGCGAATTTCGCATGCCTCTAGTAATATATGATAATAAGAGACATACAATATTGTCACGAAGTGATTTTTCTGATTTTAGTTTTTTTGTTAAGATACCTTCATTTTTTTGTTCAGATCCCTGCTTTAAATAATTCCTCACTTCAGAGTTTATTGAATTCTAGTTTTTTATAATAACGGCTGTGCGTCTTTAGTTGTATTTTACAGTTTTTGTCTAATTCCCCCCCTCCCTCTAATACATCAACTTATGCCTGAGATAGGCGATTGTTTCACGGTACGGCCGTGATACAGCTCACATAGGCCGCTGCTATCCCGAGTAGAGCTGGGTGATGTAATATTTAATCGTAATTCTGTACACAACACACGTGGTGTTATTTTCTTTGTAGCCTTCTAGTGAAGTAAGGTCTTTTCTTGTCGCCG